>JAQHUG010000108.1:3028777-3044224 GCA_028555095.1 Dicrostonyx torquatus
CTCTTCTTCCTCCTCTTCCTCTTTATTCTCTTCTTCTTCTCCTCCTCCTTCTCCTTCTTCTTTGTTTTGTTTCTTTATTTTGCTTGGATTTTATTTTTTTCTTTTAAATTTAGTTTTGTTAAGGAGGGAGATTTTAAGGGCAAAGAGGGAGTAGATACGAAGGAAGAGGAAGATAAGTGGGAACAGAATGCATGATGTGAAATCCACAAAGAACTAATAAAAATGAAAAAAAAAAAGCTAGAGGCAGGAGACTCTGTGAAAGCTCACATCCCCGTATGCCTGGAATAAACAGTGAGCAAAGACCCTGTCTAAACAAGGGGAGAGGAGAGGACCAGTATTCAAGGTTCCCCTCTGGTGTCCATAAGCTCACCATGGTATCCACACATCTGCATCCATGCACCGGCGTGCACACAGTCATATATTTAAAAAGTATCTCAAATTCTCATTGCAGAACAATGTCATTTCAGATGCTATCTTTTGAGGGAATACAAACTACAATATCTGTTGGTGATGAAGTGAATGGCCTCCTCCAAACAGAGCTTTGGGTAGGATGACTGATTCTCTTAATTACCTCAGTGTCCAGTCTCTTTCCAGGGTGCAAAACAGCGATGGAGTCATAACATTCTGGTATCCACTTAAAAAATGAAAAGAAACATGTGGAATTGATTTTTAATAATATATTCTGCTTAATTCAATAACTACCCCCAAACATTATAGTTTCAACATAACACCAATATAAAAATCATTAATGAGGTATTTTACAGCCTTTTCCTCATCTGAAGTGCTCAACATCTGGAATGCATTTTATACTTTGAGTGTACTTAAATTCAAACCAGTTACAGTCAGCTGCAGAATAGCCTCTGTCATCAGTGACTGCCATTGGATCAGAAAATGACATGGGTAGTCAAACTCAGCAGTCTCCTGGTGGAGGAGAGCTGGGTGGCAGCTGCCGGCAGACTGCCTTAGAGAACCAGCATTCTCTAATGTACTTGGTACACACTTGGAAGTTTGCTTTTGTTTGCCCATCCTCCTGCATCTTTCTGGGTCTTCACTGCCTTGCCCTGATGGCCTTTGTGTCTGTTATCTCTGGTAGTGGGACTCTGTCCCCAAGGAATCTGCTGGTGACAGCAGGTCATCCTTAACGTACAGACTCACGCCTATTACCATAGTCCATACATGGGCATCACCTGTGTTCCTGATAGTCCCCACTTGGTTCTTTCTTCTCCCAGAACTTGCTAGCTCTTAGTATTTGCAGAAACTGGCTTGTGCTCCTAATAAGACCTTCTTCAAACTATGAGAAATACATGTTCTTCCAATGCTCTCTGGACAACTCACCTGCTCCTGTGTCATGTAGGGCATGGTGCACACCAAATGCAGGACATATCTGGACTCAACATATTCTAGAGCATTGAGGAATGAGTCTTGTGCTGTTGGGTTTTCCATTCCTGCCTCAGCACCTTTTTTCCCCTAGCCCCACCATCCCAGCCAGGTTCACTAAGGAGCAGAACGTGGAAACTGTTAGACATTGCTCTTTCCAGGAAAGTGGAATGGCTGATAGGAAAGGTTTCCAGGAAAAATCAATGTGTGAAGTTACCATTTTCTAAGTGTTTAATTTATGTATAAAGTGCCTCAGGTACTTTCTTGGACACCCCAAATCCCTTGTCTTTCTGGGACTTTCCCAGCTGCCCATGCATCAAGCAAGACCACTGCTCCTCTTGGCTCTTTTCCTTCACCACCCCAAACCTGGGACTCCCCACCACCCAATAGCTAGGAAGCTATTCCTGCTCCCCCATGGAATACCCCAAGTCCTCTATCCTCCAGCTTTTGAGGTAGAATCTCCACTCTCTCCTCCTCAGGACACACTATCCTCACTACCCCAGGACTCGCTCAACTTTCTTTGTGGGAGTCGGCCTCTTACCTTGCAGGTGGAAGCCAAACCATCCTTTCCCCCTGGCATTCTAAGCTGGCCAACCAAGGACCTGTAGCCAGCCCTGCAGAGAGAGCCCTTACCCACCCTGCCCTATAGCATCTAATCCATACCATCTGAAAGCCTATGCCAGACCTGTATCCATTGCCTATACCATCCAAGGACCTGTAGTCAGCATCTGCTCACCCTGCAGAGGGAGCTCTTACCTACCCTGCCCTATAGCAGCTCATCCATACCATTGGGAAATCCATGCTCCCAGAAGCTATGCTTTCCTCTGGCTGAGCTGGAGTCAACCCAGAGACCCCATCTGTGAATGAGCACGGAGTGGTCACAGCCTGAGTTTCAAGCATCTCCTAGCTGATCCAAAAAGCAACCAGATCAAGGTGACAGCAGACACAAATCAAAAACAGGTGGACTAGAAACACTTGTCAAAAGTCACAGCCAACAACTTAGCTCTAGATAACCAAGTCATCACAAAAAGACAAGCAATGCAAAAAACAAACAAAGAAAGAAACAAAAACCAAGACTCTACATTCTCCCTGATCACCAGTTCTATAATAGCTGTGAGAACAACTTAGACATAACATAGGACACAGAATTCAAAAGAACAATTATGAACATAATCAAAGAGATTGAGCATGGATAAATGCCTGAATGAACTTAAAGAGGGCAGGAAGAATATCCTGATTGAAGCCCAAGAAAACAAAACACAAAGAGCAGCTGAATGAAATAAGGAGGGCAATTTAGGATATGAAAATATAATTCAAAAGAGAGACAGAAATGCTAAAGGAAACCCAAAGTGAAATGCAGCTGGAAATGAACACTTCAACAAGATAATTTAAAAAAATGAGTGAAAATATTAGGGGAAAGCCTTATCAACAGAATGCATCACGTGCAAAGTAAGAATGTGAGGAGATAGGGAGCTGATGACAAGGTAAAGAATTGGGCCATTCAATGAAAGAAGATGGTACATTTTTAAAAATTTTTGTACAGACCCTGCAGTGAAAATATCAATGCTATGAATTTATAGGCATAGAAAGAGGAGAAGAAACCCAGGTGAAAAACCTACAAAATAAATGTTTTCAAAAAAATCATAGAAGAAAATTTCCCAAATATGGGGAAAGAGATGGTCATCCAGGTACAAGAGGCATGGAGAATGCCAAGTAGACAGACCAGAAAGCAACTCTTCATGCAATATTATAGATAAAACCCTAAATACTCAATGCAGTGAAAGGGTATTGGGAGCTCTAAGGGAGATGGCTAAGTCATATGTAAAGGTGGGTCCAACTGGATAACAGTTTATTTCTCAGTGGAAACTTTAAGTAAAAATCAGAAGGTTTTAAGATTGGAACAATGTGCTTCAAATTCTGAAAGAGCACAGAGGCCATCCCACAGTATATTACCTTGTGAAACTATATGTCATAAGAGAAGGAGAAAGAACAACTTTCCATGATAAACAGGCTAAAGAAATTGCTAACCACTAAGTCAACCCTACAGTGAAGACTAGAAGCGAAACCTCAGACTGAAGAGAAAGATGGTCAAATATAAGAGGCCTCACCTTCAAGGTTAACACTACCTCGAAGTAAGAAGATGGAAAGGAGTGTTGTAAGTAAATGGTTTTATGACAGGTATTTCCATTCGAGTAACTGACGAAACAGACTTCAAGCCAAAACTAATTAGAAGAGATAAAAAGGGTACCTTAGTTAGGGTTTTCTATTGCTGTGAAAAGACACCATGACTGTGGCAACTCTTATAAGGGAAACATTTTATTGAGGGGACTTACACTTTCAGAGGTTCAGTCCATTATCCATTATCGTCATGGCAGGGAGCAGGCAGATGTGGTGCTGGAGGAATAGCTGAGAGTCCTACATCTTGCAGGCAACGGGAAATCAACTGTCACACTGGGCAGTATCCTGAGCACAGGAAACATCAAAGTCCACTGCCACAGTGACACACTTTCTCCAACAAGGCCATTTCCAGTCCAACAAAGCCACACCTCTTAATAGTGCTCCTCCCGGTAAAATTATGGGACTCAATTACATTCGAATTACTTCCAAGGGACACTTGATTCCAGTAAAGGGGACAATTCCCCATGTGGACATTGCAATTCTAAAAATATACATACCAAACTCAGGTGCACCAATATTCATAAAATAAATACTACTGGGCATTAAACCAAACACAAAACACCAGTAGTAGATGATTTCAGTCTGCTACTTTCTCCAGTAGACTGATCATCAAAACAATAAACAGAGAAACATCAGGGTTAAATGACATCTTTGACCAAATGCATCTCACAGAAGTCTACACAGTATTCAAACAAAACACAGCAGAATTCCCATTATTCTTAACAGCCCATGGAAGTTTCTCTAAAATAGACTGCACAGTAGGTCACAAAGGCAAATATCATCAAAGTTAGGAAAATGAAGTAAGTCTATGAATTACATCTGGCCACAGGGGAATAGAGCTGAATATCCTTGGCAAAAGAAACTGCCCAGTCTCGTGAAAATATACAGACTCACAGAGACTCTAATCAGCACACTGTTGACTGACAAACAGGTCCTTGAATACATGGCGAAGGAAATTTTAAAAATCTCAGAAAAAAATAAAAAGATAACATACAGAAAAAGTTCTGAGACACAATAAAAGCATCCTTAAACAGGACATTCATAGCTGTGGGAGCTCACAGTCAAAGGTCTAAAAGAACTCAGATACCAGTGGAGCACCAAAAGTGTGTGCGAAAACCTAAACAAACCAAGCTGCAAAGCAGTAGACATAAAAATAACAAACACCAGGGCAGAAATGAATGTGAAATAGAAGCTTTAAGATCAATGAAACAAATCAAGCAGAGGTAGTGCACACCTTTAATCCCAGCCCTAGGGAGGCTGAGGCAGGTGGATCACTGAGTTCAAGGCTGGCCTGGTCTACAGAGTGAGTTCCAGGACAGTTAGGGTTATATAGTGAGACCCTGTCTCAAATAACAAAACAAAACAAAAATATAGCAACAACAAAAAAGCAATCAGTGAAACAGAGTTGGTACTTTGAATAGATAAATGGTTGATAAATTCTCATCTAAAGAAACCAGAAAAGAAAGAAGATCCTAATTAATAAAATTAGAAATGAACAGGAAGATAGCCAACAAGAGCCAAATGTATTTGGCCATAGGGGCATATTTTAAAACCCATGTTCTACTAAGTTGGAAAACCTAAAAGAGACACATGATGCCACTGACACTCAAATTTAATACAAGATGAGATCAATAATTTACCAAATCTGCTTTAAACAAGGAAACTGAAGCTGTACTTTTAAAGAAAAATCTTCCAGCTAAAAGAAGTCCAGGTCCAGATGGGTACACAACAGAATTCGACTAAACAGCTACAACCACTACTTCCTAATCCTTTTAGGAAGCCAACATCACTTTTATACTCAATTCAGGTAAAAACACAGCAACAAATGAAAACTATGGACCACATTTGGTGTGGGACAATTGTATTCTGTCAATTATGTTTTAAATAAACGCTGATTGGCCATTAGCCAGGCAGGAAGTATAGGTGGGACAACCAGACAGGAAGTAGAGGAGGATCAATGAGAACAGGAGTATTCTGGAAAGAAGGAAGCTTCCTCTACAGTCCTGTCCAGACACTGAAGAAGGAAGATGTCACCTGCCCCACTGAAAAAGGTTCTGAGCCAAGTGGCTAACATATACTAGAATATATGTTAAACATATATTATATTAATATAAATTATAAGAGCTAATACTAAGCCTGGCTAACTGGCCAATCAGTTTATAACTTATGTAGACCTCTGTGTGACTTTCTTTGGGATCATAACAACTGCAAGAACCGGCTAAATGGCTGTGGGAACTGGACAGGACTCATTCTGAATTAAGAAAAATCAGGTTTGATCAAGGAAATCTCCAGTACGAACAGATGGCCTAGATATCAGAGTTCTACATCCAGAACAGATTCAAGACTGCTGCCTGAGATGATCAAGACTCACAGGATACTCCAGTCAGGACTTGATCATAATTCTAAATTTTCTTTAGGTCCCCATAAGATTATCAGTGCCCCCAACCAGCAGGAAGTAGCCTGGAATATTACACCCACATTCCCAAAAAAATAGATTATGGATATTTTCCTTTGTTAAAAAAATAAAGAGGGGGAAATGGTGTGGGACAATTCTGTATTCTTTCAATTATGTTTTAAATAAACACTGATTGGTCAGTAGCCAGGCAGGAAGTAGAGGTGGGTAAAAAAAAAAAAAGAATAGGAGAATTCTGGGAAGGAGGAAGCCCATTCCTCCCCAGTCCTGTCCAGACTCTGAAGAAGCAGGATGTGATCTGCGCCACTGAAAAAAGTACTGAGCTATGTGGCTAACATAGATAAGAATAATGGGTTAATATAAGTTATAAGAGTTAATTTGAAGCCTGAGCTAATGGGCTAATCAGTTTATAACTTATGTAGACCTCTGTGATTTTCTTTGGGATTTACTGGCTGTGGGAACTGGGTAGGACAGAAACCCCAACAAGCAGGCCCCCATGCTATACACATTCCTGATGAACACAGGTTAAAATAATCTCAATAAATACCTGAAAACTGAATTGATACACAATCACATTAAACATCTCCTTCAACATGATCAAGCTGACTTTATCTCAGAGATGTAGGAATGGTTCAATATTCATAATTCAATAAATGTAATACATCATCTACATGGACTTAAAGCCAGAAATTAAATGATCATCTCTATAGATACCCAAAGGGCCCTTGACAAATTTCAACATCCCTTCATGATAAATGTCCTAGAGACAGTAGATTTGAAGAGACCATACGTCAACATAACAAAGGCGGTATATGACAAACCCACAGGCTACGACAAGTATCATGCTATTTGGAGAAAACCTTGAAGCAATCCTATTCAAATCAGGACCAAGACAGGGCTGTCCACTATCTCCTCCTCTGTTCAATGTAATGTTCAAAGTCTTAGCTAGAAAAATAAGACAAAAGAAAAAAAATTACAGGGACCCAGTGGGGAAAGAAGCAGAGGGCCCCTATTTGGAGACAGTAGTTCTATACATAGAAGACCCTAAAGACTCTGCCAAAAAAAAATTGTAGGACTGACTAACACTTCATCAGAGTGTCATGACACAAAGCTAACATACTGAAGTCAATTGCCTTTCTATATCCCAGTGGCAAATACACTGGGAGAGAAATCAGGGAAATGATGCCAGTCACAATAAAGCTTAAAAATGCAGAAGACAATACAGTGCAATGTCAAAGTAAAATATCAATGCAAATGTATTAAATAGAGAATACCTTTCACTTTGTAGGCAACAGAAACAGGAGTCATCAGCATAGCCATGAATGTAAATATTTCCATTTATTTATTTATTATTTTTTAAGACAGGGCTTCTTTGTGAATCAGTCCTGGTTGCCCTGGAACTCTCTCTGTAGAGCAGGCTTCAAACTCACAGAGTTCTGCCCACCTCTGGCTCCCTAGTGCTGGAATTAAAGGCATGCCCACCACCACTTCTGTTTTTGGTTCTAACAAAATGATCATTCCTCATATTGTCTAATTTCTTTAACTCTGTTCCTGCCATGATAACCAGCCTCTAGCAGCTCAGGGCTTGAGGCAGAGCCTTCAGGTTCAGCAGACCTTTGACTTTTCTATCCGAGGGAGTAAAACTTAATTCTCAGGAGCAAAAGAAGGAAAAGAATACACACACACACACACACACACACACACACACACACACACACACACACTTAGGGTCATTCTATCATCTTCTGTCTCAGTTCTTTATATTTTTTTCTTATCTCTATCTAGATGTGTTCTTTCTGTCTTTCTTGATGTCTTCCTCCTAATTTTCCTTCTACATCTTTTCTGGTGTTTTCCTTCTCTTATGCTTGCTATTTTCCGTCTAACTAATTTTATTTTTTCTCTTACAGATTATTCTCTTACAAAATATTTCAAGCAATATAAAAGTTACAATGTGGTTACATTCTATTTTTCAAGTGAATGATTACAGTGAATATAAGTAAAAACAACATGTTTTCCATATTCTTTATATTAAACATTTTATGTATTATAGCTGAAAAACATTGTCTCAAGAACCCACATACGTTCATGTGCAAGCAACTTGTTATAGATCAGCAGAGTGTAAGCAAGCAAAGTATTTTTCTCAGCCAGTTCTTTTACTTGCAGGCTACATTTTGTGGTTTCAAAGAAAGGAGCAGTCATTTTATTATTTATCTCAAAAGACAATCTTATAAGGACTCTTAAAAGAACCACAAACCTAAACTTTTATGTATGAAAAACAATCAGTTAGCTCTGCCTTAAATCGTCAGGGTACAGACCCACTCAATAGTTCTTCATATCAGGAAGCTGAGGGCAGAAATGGGTGCAAGGACATAATCATCGTCTTTGATCACCAGCCAATCCTAGCATGAAAGGCACATCAGCTAACAATAGTTGGGCTGCATTGTTTTTGTTGCCTGACCTAATGAGTCCCTCACTCAATCATGCGTCTTTCTAAACTTTAGATTTTCTTTTTTTTAACCTCAAAACCATTAGCAGATATCTTAGCCTAACCTTAAGTCATATTTAAAGCTTTGTTTCACCTATGATGCACACAGAAACCTGTAAGCACTCCTCCCAACATTTAGATAAAAATAACTTGAGCTAACAGGGCTTCTGGGACTCAACTGTTTCTCTTAATCATTAACCTAAGCCACAGTCTCTATGGCTCCTGGATAGAAATTCATGCATTCTAACTGTGTGATACTCTCTTGTCTTACTTTATTTTTAATTCTCTGTAGCCTCTGTTTTATCAGGGGCATGGGCAATATTTTATCCTATTTTTAACCTATATTAATTTTCTCACTATGCTAATCTCTATCATAATCCCTCACTATATTTATTAAAACCCCTCAATCATCCAAATCTTTTTTCAACTGACACTATTATTGTATACATTCATTGCTTCAATTCAACAGATTAAGAGAAAATCATCTTCATAATAATCCATAGGTAGAAATACCCAGTAGAACAGGATATTTTCAGGATGACATTAAGGGCAGTGGGGATTTCCCCATGCCCATTCACACCAGCTCCTGCCTCCGGGTTCCCACCCAGTTTGAGTTCCTGTCCTGACTTCCGTCAGCGGTGGACTACGATGTGGAAGTGAAAGCCAAGCAAACCCTTTCCTGTCCACATTGCTGGCAATGGTGTTCTGTCACATCAGTAGGGTCCTAAGACAGCCCCTAACATTTCTTGAGTCCCTTTCTCTTATAACTATTATATGATTTCCTTTCTTAATATTTTTAATTACTTTTGTATGGCAATAAATGTAATTTTAAATTAAATTTATTTTCTGTGTGTCCATATGTGATTGCACACATGTGTGAAATCAGAGGACAGTTAGTGGGATTTGGTCCTCTCTTTCCAACATGTGAATCCTGGAACTTGAGCTTTGGATTTTAGATTTGCTGGCTGGCAGGTATTTTTACCCACCGAGCAATCTTCCTGATAAATGTAATTTCAACCTTTTGTTTATTTATTTTCATTGCTAGTTCTTATGATTTTATAAATAAGCAGCCTCTCTCAACTTACTTCCTTTGCAGTAGTTTTATGTATTAATTTTTAACTGTATAGTTGTAAGGTAATTGAAAGAATTTCCAGATGCAGGTTCACTTAGCTAAACAGCTCCTCTGGATGTCATTGCATGAGCAGAAGGCTTGGTCCCCAGCTCACACACTATTGGGGGATGATGGAACTTCTCAGAGATGGGGGCTAACAGAAGGAGGTCAGGTAACTGGGTCATTCCATTGAAGAAGATATCAACTTGTCTTATTTCAGTCTTCCCACCCCCGTGTGTGTGTGTGTGTGTGTGTGTGTGTGTGTGTGCGCGCACGTGTGTGTGTGTGTGTGTGTGTGTGTTTCTCATCTACCACACTGTCCCTGTCGTGATATTCTGCTTCACCCCAGACTTAAAGCAACTGGGTCAGACTGAAGACCCAAGAGCTTAAACCAGAATAAATCTGTACCTCCTTTAAAGTTGATTATCTCGGGTATTTTCTCATGGTGGATGACAGATCACTAACACAGCCAGGAATTGTCACCTTAAATAATGTATATCCCCTCCCATGATGTATGGTTTCTTCAAAGCAAGTTAACCTCAGGGAAGCTGGTCTTTCTTCATGATGCCTCACGGTTCCATGGGCTCATTTTCCACAAGGGAAGGTAGAATCTGTGGCTTTCATGACATAGCCTTAGAAACCTCATAGTGTGACTTCTATTTATACACTGGCCAAGTAGTTAAAAAGCCCATTCAAAGATAAGGGAAAGGGATTTTGAGCCAAACTTTCAAAAAGTGGAAGAGCAAAGAATTTGTGATCATCTTTAAACATAACCACAGTGTCCTTGACCTGTGCATTCTTAACACACCTTTTAAAATTACTTGCTAAACTTTTAAGCTCAATAAATTCTGTGAGAGTGGATTTGCATCTGTCTGGCATGGCATAGGGAGCCCATTCTCAATAGATAACTGCTCAGGAAGAACCACATAACTAGGTTATGCCACTGGAGCCAACCGCTGAGCCTGACTTGTAGCTGTTGAGTGAAGCACACTGGTCCGCACTCTGGTTGAACTGGAGGAATAAGAAATCGCCTTTCTTGTTGGTCATTTGTGTTTGCCGTTTACTCTTAACAAAAAATGCCGTATCTAAATACTTGGGTTGAAGCATGAGCGGTTCTAGCTCTCAAAAGTCAATGGTTTTCATGTTTCACGTCTCTCTACTTCCACTCCAGCTTATGGCCATCCATTCTAGGCATGCGCACATCTCTCGTGGTGAGCGTGCCGGATTTTAGAGCTCATGGATAGATTTCCTTCTCCTTTTCTTATTTCTCTCCTTTTTGGTAACAAGCCCAAGTCTGTCTCCAGTAGTTTAATACATTAATCCTACTTCTATTGCTTGATAACAAATAAAACAAATTTGAGCCTTCTTCCATAGAAACCATTTAAATGTGGAGGGTGCTTACACTCCCTCCCCTGTATCCATTCTCATCTCTTTAAGACCTTTCTTCTATGAGAATTGCTTACTTGAGGTATATATTAGCTCATTTGCTGTTTATCATGGAGAAAGTTCAGAAGGAAAGCCATCCCTGACCAAAGCAGCCCACCATGATGCTTCAGATACCTTATGGCTTGGGAGCATGGAGAAGCATTATTCCAGGAAGTGGATTATTACAAGTAAAATGTGTCAGGCAATTTGTATCAGCATGCAATTTACATTTATTTTAATAAGACAATTTTATATGTAAAAGCAAGTCAATTTTCTTATATAGAAGCATAAATATTAGCTTGCCCTGTCCAGGTAAATGTACCAAAGTACAGACAGTGAGTACGGTGGTTTCTCTGGAGCTCTGAGTGGTTGTTGGGCTCACAGACCAATGTGCTGGTTATTGTCTATGTCACATGTCCTGTCAACCACACTAATGGCAGGCCGGGAGCGGGCCTCTCTATATAGAGCAGGTCATGAGCTTCCTCAAGCTTAGGGATCCAGGAGGCAACTCCTGCTGTCTCTTCGGTGGCTTTAAGAGCATAGGACTGCTCAGATCTATCGCCCTATGAAAAGGAGCCTCAATCCTTCACGGCAGTCAACTGTCTTTCCCTTACTCTCTGGTTGTATCCTGCCCTTTGCCAAACTTCAGTGTTGCTTGCAGGCTAAGAATGATTTTAAGATTTTTGAATGACTGAAGATTTTTTTTTAATACGAAATTGAGATTTCTGTGTTATAACTCAAGTTCTATTGGAGCAGATCCAAGCTTAATCATTTGTCTCTAGCTCCTTTTATGTGTTATAATGAGTTATTTTAATTAACATCCCAGAGATTTTATAGCCTACAGGCCCAAAGTGTTTATTATTTGGCTCTTTACAGCACAAGTTTATGGATCCCATGGCCTAGCAGAAATGACAGAAAAGGTAGGGGTTCTATATTGCTGCTCTCTCTTGTCCTGTGGACTGCATTTTATTTTGTTTTTGTTTTGTTTTGTTTCATTTTCATTGGCGTATCTTCTTGTACACAGCACTGGGTTTCGAAGGGACATTTTCACAGAAGTACACAATATAGTTTGAACAAATTCACCTCAACTCTCTCCTTTCTTCTTTGTCATCCTCCCTCCCATAGTTCCCTTTCTCCCTGAGTTAATGCTCACTTCTGCTTTCCTGTCATACATGGTTGTATGTTTCTATATAAATTCTAGGGGCCACAAAGGAAGGCAAAGATAGTATTTGTCTTTCTGAGACTGAGTTAGCTCTCACTGTACATGATAATCTCTAATTGCATCCATTTTCCTGCAAGTGATATAACATCATTCTTGTTTATGGTAAAAAAAAAAAAAGAGAAGTCTATTGTACATATGTATACCATGCTGTCCTTGTTCATTCCTCTGTTGATGGAGATCTCTGTTGGTCACGTGACTTAGAAAAGTTATTTTTTCTTTATTTTTCCTGTTATTGAAAATAGATACATTTGCACATATATACCCTGATTGTGGGCTTCCCTCCATCTCTACTTCCCAGTTCCTCTTCACCTCACCTCCCATCCAGATTCACCCCTTTCCTGTCTCTTGTTAGAAACAGAAAGGCTTCTCAGGGATAGTAATTAAAGTGTAACATAATAAGATAAAAGCAAAACTAGCACATTGGAGTAGAACAAAACAAACAAACAGAAGGAAAAGAGTCTAAGGAAAGGCACAAGAAATAGATAGGAACTAAGAGACCCAGTGGGTGACACATTGAGGAATCCCATAAAAACATTAAGCTATATAGAGTCATAATAAATACATCCAAAAGACCTAGAGTGGAGATGGGGGTGGGAGGAAGAAGTCCTGACATGGCATTATGAGACAGAGAACCTCCAAAGATACCATTGAGTTTGTTTTCTGTTGATCATCTAGAGCTGGGCATGTAGCCTACCCTTAAGGGTAGTGTTTCCCTTGTGAGACTCCCTTGGAGAAAACTAAATTTTTATTTGCAAGTGGTTATCAGTTAGAGATAGCTTCTGGATTAGGGATGGGGACATGTGTCTACTTCTCCTTTCAACTCTAGGACCACATCTGGCGCAGGTTCCTGCAGGCCTCATGCATGCTGCCTCTGTCTCTGTGAGTTTCTATGAGCACTGGTCACGTTGACTTATTGGACCTTGTTTCCTTGGTGTGCTCCATACTCTATAGCTCTTATGTTTTCCCTGCCTTCTTTTTCTCAGGGTTCCCTGAGCCTGGGGGAGGGGACAGGGTTGATGAAGACAATCTATTAGAGATGAATTTGTGAGATCTCTCACTCTCCGCACATCTCTGTATTCGCTCCTATCTGCTTCAGGAGGAGCTTCTCTGATGATAGCTGAGCAAGACACTAATCTATGGGTATAGAAGAGCATCATTAGGGTCTTTTTATTGCTACGTTCTTTTAGAAGGACAGTAATATTTGATCTTAGTTTCTGGGCCATCTAGTCTCAGGTTCTGGTTGCCCAAATAGTGTCAGGTATGGGTTTCATCCTGTGGAGCGGGCCTTAAATCAGATCAGATATTGGTTGGTTACGCCCACAAGTGTTAGGCCAACCTGGCATTGGCATGCGTTGCAGACAGGACACCACTGTGTATTAGAGGGTTTGTAACTGAGTTATTAGTGTTTATGTTTCTCTTTCGGTAGTGTGCAGAATAAAACTTCCTGTACCAAAGACGCTGTGACATAGGTGAAGCCTCTCTGTAGGCACCAGCTTGACTTCTTTATGTTCAGTAAGTTGTGGAGGTGTTGTATTCAGCAATAAGGCCTTATCATCAGTTTGTGGAGAGCAACCTGTAGTATTGGCCACAGTTTAGTTTGTCCCATGGGACTCCTTTGGCCAATAACTCAGTTAGATGTAACCCATTCCTGTACTAGAAGCTCCATTTGGTGACAAGAGATGTCCAGGTGGGACCCTGTCTCACCCATTATTTGGCAATTTCATTTGGATCGCCTGCACACACACACAGAGACACACACACACACATACACACAGAGGGATGCACATGCATGTAGGTACATACACACAAACATGTATGTATGTATATACATATGTATATATATGTTGGGGGTCGAATGATGCTTTCACAGGAGTAACTAACACCATTGCAAAATACAGATATTTATATTATGATTCATAACTAACAAAATTACAGTTGTGAAGTAGCAAAAAGAAATTTATATTTGGGTGGTCACTACAACATGAAGAATTGTATTAAAGAGTCGGTAACACTAAGAAGGTTGAGAACCACTCTTTTCGATTTATTTGGAGTTCAGTTTTGTACAGGGTCCTAATTATAGATCTGTTTGCGTTCTTCTACATGCAGCCATCCAGTTTGATCAGCACCATTTGTTGAAGATGTTGTCTGTATTTCTGGGTCTTATAAAAATCAAAACTGAGGTGTCCATAGGTGTGTGGATTTATGTCTGGGCCTTCAATTTTATCCTATTCATCAACTTATCTGTTTCTACGCCAATACCATGCTGTTTTTACTACTACAGCTTTCTAGTACAGCTCGAGCTCAGGGATGGCGATACCTCCCAGAGTTCTTTTATTATTCATGGTTGTTTTAGCTATCATCATTTCTTTGTGTGTTTCCCTGCAAAACTAAAAATTTTCTTTTTAACATCTGTGAATTGTATATGAATTTTGATGGAAATTGCCTTGAATCTGCAGATTTCTTTCAGTTGGAAGGTCATCATGTTTACTGCATTAACCCTACTGTTCCATTCGCATAGGAGAGCTTTTCATCTTTGATATCTTTTTCAACTTCTTTCTTCAGTATCTTAAAGTTGTTTTTTTTTATCATGTAAGTCTTTAATTTGCTTGCTTAGAGTTACCTCAAGATAAATTATACTAAAGGCTTTTGTGAAAGGTGTTGTTTCCCTTATTTCTTTCTCAGACATTTGTATATAGGAAGGCTACTGTTTTGTGAGTTAAATTTTTATCTAGTTACTTTGCTAAAAGTGTTTAGCTGTTGGAGTTTCCTGATGGAATTTTTAGAGTCACTTCTATATATATTATCATATCCTTTTAAAATAAAGATACTTTGACTTCTTTCCAATCTGTTTGCCTTGATCTTCAGTTGTCGTATTGTTCTAGCTAAAACTTCAAGCACTGTGTTGAATAGGTATGAAAAGAGTGGAAGACCTTGTCTTATTCCTGACTTTAGTGGAATTGCTTTAAATTTCTCTGCATTTAATCTGATATTGGCCATGGGCTTGGGTAAACAGTCCTTATTATGTTGCAGAATGTTCTTTCTATCCTTAATCTCTCCAGGACTTTTATCATGGAAGGGCATTGGTTCTTGTCAAAGTCCTTTTCTGCATCAAATGGGATGATCGTTTGTGTGTGTGTTTCTTCTACTTTGTTTATATAGTGTTTATAAGTTATACTTATTGATTTGCACAGGTTAAACCATCCCTGCATTTCTAGGATGAAACCTACTTGGTCATG
>JAQHUG010000108.1:3060280-3080747 GCA_028555095.1 Dicrostonyx torquatus
GGGGGGGCCTGGGACAAGGGGAGTAAATGTAAATTTTTCTTTTAAATTTAATAAAATATGGAAAAAAACACATATCCCTGTCCTCAAGATCCCCTTGGCCTAGTGGGAGGTTGATGTATCCTTGATAAGGACAAGCATCAGATGCTGTGGGGATATCACTTCACCAGGCAGGGTACGGCAGAGATGAATCAGAAGACTAAAGGAATGGTAAATGTCCTTCTGAACAGATGTGCTGGTTTAGAGAAAGACTTGTTGAGAGAGAAGAGACTGGTAAGTAAAAGTCAAATTATGGAAGTCCCTTGGAAGCTTTACATCTGGAAAATTCTAATAGAGTAAATTCTGAGGACTTTGACTAGTTTGTTTAAGCAATTAGTGAATGAACACAGTTAACTAATACCTTCATGTTTTTAAAGGTAATCAATTATTTATCATGCACTATAGAGATTGCACAGATCCTATGATACTAGAAGAACCTTGTGTAGAAACTGCATTGACCATTGGAGTGATAGTAAGAATAGGAGGGTGTGTGGAACATTAGTCAAAGATGTGATGCATTTGTTTATGCTGTGGAACATTTGTTTAATGATGCAAAGATGTGTTGCATTGTTTTATGTTGCATTTGTTTAACTCTGTGAAGCTGTGTTACTTTGCCTATCTTAAACACCTATTGGTCTAATAAAGAGCTCAACAACCAATAACTAGTCAGGAGAAAGATTTGTTGGGGTTGGCAGGCAGGAAGAATAAATAGGAGGAGAAACCTGGGAAGAGAGAACTTTAGGGGGACATCAGGGGCCAGTCATGGAATAAGAAGTAAAGAAAGGTACACAGAATAGAGAAAGATAAAAGCTCAGAGGCAAAAGAGACGGAATAATTTAAGAAAAGCTGGTTAGAAACAGGACAAGCTAAGGCTGGGCATTCAAAAGTGGGAATAAGGCTCTGTGTATTTATTTGGGGTGTGGGCCCCCGCAAAGAGTAAAGAGTAATAAACAACCAACAACAGGAGTGCAATTGCTATAGGAAGATCTACATCTTAATACTGAAAGAGATTCAAATGAGATTAGACACACTGATGGATGAGTGACTTGTCGGGGGAAGCAGTTTATGTGAAGCCCTGGGGTGTTCTGCAGTCTAAGGGACTCAGGAACATCACTAGAACAGAATTTTAAGTATCATGATTCTTGAGTATTTTATTCTTGTCCTGTGGTTACATAAACTCACTGCTTTGCATAGCCTTAGTAAAGATGATCTTCGGTTGAACTGAAACCTTTGACTCCAGGGATGTGGAGTTTGCTCAGTTGATAAAATGCTTGTCACACAAGTGCAGGGACCTATGAACTAAGAGACTTAGCTCCCACACAAAAAGTCAGGCACAGTGGCACACACAATCCCAGAGCTGGGAAGACAGAGACGGTCAGATCCCTAGAGCTGACTGGCCAGGCAGCATAGTTGAACTGGTGAGTTCTGAGTTCAGTGAGAGACCCTGACTCAGAAAGTAAGGCGGAGAATGAAGAAGATGCCCAGTGTTGACCTGTGGTCTACAAATGCAAAAACACACATATGCATGCACACACACACTTAAAATAATGTGCACGCATGCATACCAACAAAGAAAGAAAGTAATATAGTCTTTAGTCTGTATCTGTTTGTAGAGAAAATTCAACTACCCTCCATTCTACTGACTATCTGGGGGCTCATTTTTAGTAGTAAGCTCATTTTAGTAGTAAGACTCTCTACCTTCTAGGCACCACTGATTAAAATAGTTGATTAAAAACATAAAAGAAAAAAATCTGAAGACAATTTTCTTTTACTAAATTCCTCTAAAGTTCTTTTGATAAAATGCTGTAAGTTGAATCCCTTTTGGCTTACTCATGCTGGAAACAGAGAACAATGATTCCTCTGTAAAAAGTTTCCAATCACTCTCCAGGATCTTGCAGTGTGCTATTAGCCTTATCGTTGCTATGTAAGGAGTCCTACTTTCCTTACAGATCCTGAGTCAGTTTTCTGCTCCTGTAATAATGTCTGCTGACCTCCTCTGGAATTCTTTCTTCAGCACTCAAGTATTGATTCCAAGACATACAGTGATCTTCCTCTCTCAAATTTTAGTGGTTACTAAGCTGGACTTAAAGTTACTTTAAGTTAAAGTTTGTCAATCAAAAGTAACAATGCAGCTACTGTTTAGAACACAGAGGTACACACAGATGCAAGCATGCATGCAGAGACACAGATGCAAACACATGTGCAGAGGCACACAGTTGACACAGATGCAAACACACAGAGGCACATGCAGTTGACACAGATGCAAACACACGTGCAGAGACACATGCAGTTGACACAGATGCAAACACATGTGCAGAGGCACACAGTTGACACAGATGCACACACACTGAGGCACACAGTTGACACAGATGCACACACATGTGCAGAGGCACATGCAGAGACACAGATGCAAACACACGTGCAGAGGCACACAGTTGACACAGATGCACACACACAGAGGCACACAGTTGACACAGATGCAAACACATGTGCAGAGGCACATGCAGAGACACAGATGCAAACACATGTGCAGAGGCACACAGTTGACACAGATGCAAACACACGTGCAGAGGCACACAGTTGACACAGATGCAAACACATGTGCAGAGGCACACATATCTAAAATACAAAATTTCGGTAAGAGAATTAAAAAGTATTTTCCTTTGTTTCTACTTTATGGCTATGTTTGGCCTGAGTGCATGCCTGTGCACCACAGCCATACCATGCCCATGGTGTCCATGAGAAGATGTTGAATCCCCTGGTACACGTGGGTACAGACAGTTGTGAGTTTCCATATGGGTGCTGAGAATCCAACCCTGGTCCTCTGGAAGAATGGCCAGTGTTCTTAAGTACTGAGCAGATGTAAAAGCACCTGTAGAAGGCTTTTTAGCATCAGCTTCAAGAGGAAGTCCAATAAGTAAGTCAGTGCAAACTTTATTTAGGTCAGCTCTTTGGATATAGGTCACAATTCCACGGGTCTTGGCTTGAAGCTGGGCTACATAGAAGGAAAGTGGGTTGCAAGAAGTGGAAAAGTTTGAAGCAAGAATGAGAAATTTGATTCCTAACCATAGTATGCTTTTCTGGTTTTCTGTCTTAGTGCTAAATTGGCTCATAGGCAATAATGTACTGGTAAATATTTGCCAACTCATCAGGCCTAGAAGTAATGAGGTGAGTTCTAATTTGTGGTTGGCACCAATTTCAGCAGTGTAGATACCTCTGCCATTGCCTATTTTAAATGACTAACTGGATGCCACTGAACACAGAGTTTGTAAGAGGTGTGCAATTATATTCTAAGATATTTTATTTTTACAATGCTGATTTAATAATAGGCATCATTAACCTCAGGCATGGATGATGTGAAAATTAGTATAAATATTCAGAAGTGATGAGTTTTGAGTTTTTAATACTTTTTTTGAAAATATAGCTATTTCATTATAAATTTATATAATTTAATGTGTAATAATGGTTTAAGAATTGGCTTGCATTTAACATTTAAAAGTTGGTTCTCCTTGGAAATAACCTAAATGCCCCTCGACTGAAGAATGGATAAAGAACATGTGGTACATTTACACAAAGGAATACTATACAGCAGAAAAAATTGACATCTTGAAATTTGCAGGCAAATGGATAGAGCTAGGAAACATCATATTGAGTGAGGTAACTCAGACCCAGAAAGACAATTATCATATGTACTCACTCATAAGTGGCTTTTAGACATAAAGTAAAGAACACCAGCTTGTAATTCACAATCCCAGAGAACCTAGACAACAATGAAGACCCTAAGAGAGACATACATGGATCTAATCTACATGGGAAGTAGAAAAAGACAAGATCTCCTGAGTAAACTTGGAGCATGGGGACCATGGGAGAGGGTTGAAGGTGAGGGGAGAGGAAGGGAGGGGAGCAGAGAAAAGTAAATAGCTCAATAAAATCAATAAAATTAAAAAAGAATATATATGTGTGATATACATATATACATATACATATAACAACAACAATAAAAAGGGTTTGTTCTCTCTAGTCGTTATGGGGCTCTTACAAATGTATGAGGCCCTAGGTTCCATAGCAGAAGGAAGAAGGTAAGTAACTAAGTCCCCCAGGAGAGCCTGCTGGGTTCCTGTGCTTCGTCACGGAAGGGCTAGTGTCAAGACCCAATGTGCTGTTATCAGCTGTGCCCACTTTCCCAGAATGCCACAGTTAAGTTGTTGTGCTTGGCAGATAATTTGCACTGGTCCTGGCCTGTGGGGCCAATCTGAAGTCAAATGGGTGGCAGCTGGAGAACTTTGGGGCCTTGAGTAGGAAACCAAAGAGGCTGGGAATGGAGGACATCTTTGTATCGTAGTTGCTTCCTGACGCAGGCAACTTTGGAAGCCAAGTAAATCTTGAGATGTGCTGAACATGACCTTTAAAAAGGGATTTACAAGGTAATCTACGACCAAAAAGAGAGCCTCTGAGCTGGGTACGTGAGGCACGTCTCAAGGGTGCAGCACATATTTTTTGACAAGTTTTACAATCTCCAGGAAAAGCCTGGCGATAGACACCGTCCTCAGTTTTAAGAGACAGGCAGAAGCTCTCGGGAAGTAACAACAAGTAGGAAGGACTAAACTACTTGATGTTTATATCAGTTGCTTTTCTTGTCACTGCCCCCAAATGCTTTACAAGAAGCAACCTAAGGAAGGGAAGATTTGGTTTATTTATGCTTTGAGAGCATATAAATCCATCATGGTGAGGAGGGCGTGGTCGGACTAGTTCTCCGTGGTCGTGGGAGTGTGAGGTTGCTTCCTCATCTGTCAGCAGACATGGGACAGAGAAAGAAGGCCAGCTCTCTCTTTTTTCCCTTTTTATTTCAGTTAGGGACCCCTGCCTAAACAATGGTGCCACCCACATTCAGGCGAGATCTCAATCAATCAGTTAAATAATCCTTTTCAGACACACACAGCGGAATATGTCCCTTAATGCTCTAGGCATTTCTTAATCCAGTCAGGTTGGCAATCAGCTTTACCCATTACAATGGTAAATGCATGTTAAATGATGGAGAATCTCCAGAGCTGTGCTGGAAGGCTGATATAGTGTAGGAATTAGGGCTGTAGCTTCATGTGAAATTATCAAATGTAGAAAGTACCGTGGAAGACAATTAATCAATAGACTTAGAAAGTAGAAAATTACAAGGGTTACAGTAGACAGTGTCTTAGAACATTTGGAGAATATGGCATTCATAAAGCTATCCCTGAAATGCAGAGAATAAGCCAGTAAATGTCAATCAATTGTAAATCTCAACAACAGGCAAAGAACAAATCATTCCTCCTAGTGGGTCCATATAGAACATGGTAGAAGGAGGGTTTCACACACGCCCAGGAGCAGCAATAGGATGGATCCCTATCAAAATAAATTGACACCTTAGCCTACACAGACCTATCAGTGCGAGTCTGGGAGGATCCAGCAGCCTTGGAGACACATGCAACTATCTCGAGTGTGTTACACAAACTAAAACACAGTGAATGTCATGGGAGTGTGTGTATTCGTGATTCTTCTACTTCTGCGATACCACACCATGACCAAGGTGTTTGGGCTTACAGTTCCAGAAGGTTAGCTTCCATCGTCGTCAAGGCAGGGAGTGTGGCAGTAGACAGGCATGG
Source organism: Dicrostonyx torquatus (assembly GCA_028555095.1). NCBI lineage: Eukaryota > Metazoa > Chordata > Mammalia > Rodentia > Cricetidae > Dicrostonyx > Dicrostonyx torquatus. The sequence continues at coordinate 3,065,953 of JAQHUG010000108.1, forward strand.
GGCCTGGAGCAGAAGCTGAGCGCTCGCGTCTCCAACCAGAAGCAGGGAGCAGAGAAAGCAAACTAGAATGGTGGGAGTCTGGAAACTCTTAATTCCTGCCTCCAGTGACACACTTTCTCCAGCAAAGCCATACCTCCTAAGCGGTCCCAGACAGTGCCACCAACTGGGGACCAAGCACTCAAATGCTGTAGACTATGAGCTCATTGCATTCAAACTCCCACAGGATGTCCTAGGATTCTAGAGAAAGAAGAGCTTTCTGTCAGAAGAGGGCAAACACTTGGGGCCACTCTCAAGTAGGCTCTCTGGCCCAGGCAGCCTAAAGCATTACTGGCCCAGGGAAACACAGCAGGGCTGGTGCAGTATCCAAGGCACTGGTCATTAGAATAACGTCTAACTCTGGTGCCGAGTTCCCCTGCATTGCTCTTACAAGAGGCTGCAATCCCAGCCAAGCAGATGATGCCATCCACACTCCAGTGCCTGGCAGAGCCCTCCCTGCGGAGAGTCCAAGGGAGACCAAAGGGACTGCATTTTACAAATAGATTTTAGTGACGTTGACTTACTGCCCACTCTCTGAGAAATACAATATGATTAAGTCCAGCCCCCTGCTGCTGAGACAGGTCTGGAAACACTGTGTTGAACAGGCCCAGTTTTGACAGTCCCACCTGGACAGCAAGCGCCCTGTGAGAGGCAAACTCCGGGTTTAGCTGTGACAATTAACGCGTGGCAGTTGCCTGGAAACATCTCTTCCTCTTACTTGGCTCCGGTAACTTTGATTTTTAATTCTGATGTATATATATGTATATATATATATAATTCTGATGTATACACATATATATGTATGTATGTATGTATGTATGTATATATATATCATTATGAATATTTCTTGGAAATAAATGAAAAATACCCCAGTCTTCTTCACACCTAGTCTAAAGAGAGGGCAAATGGCACTGTTGAAATATTAGTTGAGTGGCAATTTATTTTTTTGTAAATATATGTATGAGAATATCTTAAAATTAAGTTTTTAATACAAATAGGCAATTTTAAACACATGATATTTTATATACTTAAGAAGCATGTGCATTTATAGCATTTCTATAAACACTCAACTGTTTGCATTTTAATGTGCTTTATTAATTGAAGAGGAAGCAGTCTTACATTTCCATCAAATGCACTGAGAATTCTTCCCTTTGTTAAGCTTTTGTCGCTCTTTAATCTTACGACATTTTCAAATCCCACAAACAGAAAAGGGCTATCATCACCAGGCAAACGTGTGTGAGCTTGAAAGCTGCAAACGTTTTAAAAGACCTGGGCTTTTCGAGGCTTGTTTTTCCCTCACACTCAGAGGTTCTGGTTAATCAAAGCATTCTCCACAAAGCCTCCCTTCCGAGGACATCCATAAGTGACCTCATGTCGGAGCAGGCTCAGACAGGGCTTCCTCCAATCATGGCGGTGAGTGGTCTATTTTCGGAAAGACTTGTTTCTGTCCACTTGGATGCCAATTTGGCATGTGATCACTCTAGAGCATAGAGCTGGAGCTGTCTACACAGGATGTTTCTGTTTAAGGAACGCACACAAGGAGGAAATATTGTCTGTGTCTGGCTAAAGTGATAAAATTATTTTCTCAGCCCAGGATCTCAGCAGAGGACAGATTTGTTGATGACAGTCTTTCGGAAAGCAGGGGCAGGGTATCAGAAAGGCATATTCGGAAGGAGATCTTCAGGAATATTCCTGTTTGAAATAAAGGGTACATTATTTTCTTGAGATGGCTGGTCACATTGTATTCACTGTCAGGAAGCAAGCAGATAGTAGAGAGAAAGGGGGATTAGGCTACCAAACCGCAAGACCCCGTCCCAGACTCGCTTCAGCCAAGGGCTCCATCTAAAGACTCCAAAGCCCTCCCAAACAGCACCTTGAGCTGGGAACAACATGTTCAAACATGAGAGCCGATAGGAAGACAAGTCATGTTCAGACCGCAGAAATAGAGTTTGACGGATATGAACTGTGACATCTGAAAGAGGACAATTAATATTATAATACGGGGCCGGCAAGCTGGCTCAGTGGGTAACGATGCTTGCTGTGCAATCCTGGCAACCTGAGTCAATCCGTAGAAGCCATATCAAGGTAGAAGGAGAAAGCCAGCTTACCAGGGTCGTCCTTTGGTCTCCACATGTGAACAGTGGCGTGTGCATCCATACACAAACAATAAGACACAAGTATTTCCTGAAAGGAAAGGTATACTGCCGGATCTGCGCAGAGATGCCTGCGGCAAGGCTGGCTATGCCTCTAAGAATTAGAATCGTAGCCATTTAATTGGCTCAGTCTCAGGCAATGGGACTGACTGGCCAGCAGCTTAGGTTAGAGCAAAAGTCACCCTTATAAGAAGCAGCACTGATACCCCCTTTTCAGCTTAGTGTGGAACCAGTGGACCTCACTGTTTACTGGGGTCATATTTAAGCTCTGGTGGGGGTAGGGAGCGGGCCTGTGTTTTGTGGTCCTGATCACTGTGGTCTTTGGAAAGGGAGGTGGCAAAGGAGCCTTTCAAATTGTTACTCTACTCTGGGAAGAATGTGGACAAGGAGGCACAGCCTATTTCTTATTGCCTATTTTCCCAAAATAGACCGATGTTTGACTATTCATTAAAATAGAATTTTGTCAGCATTAACTGTCTTGTTTCTACCAGCAGCATGCGTGAGACCACCTCCTCTGTGTTTTCCAGGTTCCCCTTTCCCTATTTACTCCCCACTTAGGGGTTTGGTTAAAATTCTGACAAGGCATGAAATTTTACAAATTGTGTGTTATTGGAAGCCAGATTCATTGTATTCCTCTGATCTGGTTTAGCATGCACCTCCCGAAGCTCCTCCATTTCCTTTGAGAAGCATACCAAGGAAGCCCTTTAGAAGACAGGTGAGGACATAGCTACCCCACTTCATATGGAAAAGGGAAGGAAATCAGGTTTCTGCAGCCTCATTTCTGCTCAGGTCCAACACGCTCAATGCTAGGGTTACCTTGGCAGGAAGCCAGGGGCACTGCTGTTGTCTTTTGCTAAAGAAAATCTAATCATTTATCCCAGGGCTTGGTCTGGAGGGCTGGGTCTTCAGGCAGAGAAAAGACTGTTCAGGGAGGCACAGTGGGGGCAGAGCCAACGATGAAGTTGGCTGACATTCTAGCAGTAGCAAGAGTAAGTCAGCTTTGAAGGCACTAAACGCAAAGGCCCGGGAAAAGGCACAACCACTGTTAGTATATTTCATTGTTTGGTTTCTTAAAGTGTATTTCAAATGGCTAAACAAAAAGGTTTGCACGTGCGTGCGTGTGTGTGTGTGTGTGTGTGTGTGTGTGTATGTGCACATTTGCGTATTCAAGTGCACATGTGTAGGGGTTGTGCATGTGTGTGTGTATGTGCTTTTGGAGACCTGAAGGCAACCTCAGATGTTAATTCCTTAAGTGTCAACCACAAGTGTGTGTGTAACTTAAATTAACCTGTTTATCTTCTTCTGCATATATGTATATGATATATATGATATATATGCATATATGTGTGTGTGTTCATGTGTATGTGCATGTTTGTGTGCTGTTGTTAGCTTTCTTCCAGTTCCCTCTTTATTTTTGGAGATGATGTCTCTTACTATATCTAGAGGTCACCAATGAAGCTAGACTGGCTGGCAATGATCACCAACGACCCTCCAGTGCCTCCCACACATACCCTAGTGCGAGGACTCTAGGTTGTAAGTGCATGCCACCATGCTCAGCTTTTTTTTTTCTTCTTTTTTTTTGGCATGGGCCCACAGAAATCTAAACCTAGGCTCTCATGTTTGCAAGGCAGGCACTTTACCAAATGAGCTCTCTTTCCAGCCCTCACTGAAGAGTTCTGATGATGTAAACACTTTATAATATTTTTACTTAAAAAAAGAAAAAAAAGACAAAAAAAGAGGAAAAGGCAGCAATCTTCCCCAAAGGTATTTGTGAAAGTCAATTTTTATGCATTTTGTTGTTGTTGTTTTTTTCTCAAAGGTTAAAGCTGCTTGATGATCATTTCCCAGACTGAAAGAAAATCAAGGTTGACTTCACTGCCCTGGGCAGCTGAATCACTATTTTAAAAAAAAAATCTCTGGTCCTTTTGATGTTTGCTGTCTGCAAAAGTTCTTGGAGACATGGGAAGGAAGAAAGAGAAGAGGAAGAGGGTTTTAAAGCAGTGTTGAGAAGCCAGACTTTACAGCTCTTGTTTACTTAGATCATTCGCTGGAGGGTAAGGGTTGGGCTGCTTTTGTTGTCTCGTCTTCCAAGCCTGTAAAATCTGGGCGCCAGCTCCAGCCTCATGGTGCAGTGTCTGTCTTAGAAGCACAGGTGCCTACACAGCCAGTTACCACATGGAGTTTAAGGAAATGAGGCCCAGCTAGGAACCGGAATTTGACTGCATGGGAGCAAATTTTATTAGCATGGTTTGTGTAAGTTCTATAAAGCACATCTTTTAGATTTTTAGTCATCAAAAGTCTTATGTATCTTTTGAGAATTATTCTAACGAACTATAGAAATGATCCCTGAAAGTATAGTCTTTTTGAGAATTATTCTAAAGCAATGGTTCTCAACCTTCCTAATGCTACGAACCTTTAACACAGTTCTTCATGTTGTGGTGATCACCAACCATAATATTATTTCATTGCTACTTCATAACTGTAAGTTTGCTACTATAGAATCGTGATGTAAATATCTGATATACAGGATATCGGATATGGTCGTGACCCACAGGTTGAGAACCACTGTTCTAAAGCATCGTCCAATGAGAAACTAGCTATTCATGTTTATATTTTTTTCTTACCTTTAAAAACATTGTTTTTTTTTTCTGTACAAATGAAAGTAGAAGAAGAACTTAAGTAAAGCTTCTATTTTGCTAAGCAAACCTGCACCATGAACTCCCTTCTTATACAGCCATTAAAGTGGTCATTTACCATCTTAAAGATTTTTTAAAACTCAAATGCATATTAATCATGAAGCTAAACAAAGTCTGCCATCAACCCATTTATGAGTTCGAGATCCACTTTGCAAATTTCCTCAGGGTGCCAGGGATCACGAGGCAAGCGCTAGCTCCTGTGTGTACTTTCCAAAGTCCAGAGTTGGGCTCCACTACTGTCCACCCGGTGGGTGTTCCCCATTGCTCTGTTAAGGTAGTGTGCTTGCTCATGACTGACCAAAAACCTGGCGAGAGGAAACTTAAGAAGGATTTACTTGGTTTATTGTACCAAGCTTTTTCTTTGGGGCCACCAGCCAGCTCCCAAAGGATGACACAAAGACTTACTACTAGTTTTGAATGCTCAGCTTAGCATAGGCACGTTTTCTGGCTAACTCTTTTAACTTAAATTAACCTGTTTATCTTCTTCTGCATTTTGTCTCGGCTTATTACCTTTCTTCTGTATATCTTACATTCACTGCTTCTTTAGGTCTGGCTGGCTGGCAGCTGCCTGGCTTCTTGCCTTGGGTGTGTCCCCTCTTTGTCTCCTCCTCCTCTTGTTCTTCCTTTTCTTCATTCTGAGCCTAGATTTCTCCTGTTTATTGTCTCTGCCTGCTAGCCCTGCCCATGCCTTCTCTGCCTACTTATGGGCCATCCAGTTCCTTATTAGACCAATCAGGCAGGCAAGGTGAAACAGATGCAACATAACTTCACATAATTAAACAAATGCAGCATAAACAAAAGTGACACACCTTTACACAGTGAAAGTAATATTCTACTGCATAAGCAAACGTAACACATCTTTGTCTAGTTAAAATAACATCCCACAACAGTTTATAGCTCTAAAAGCTTCAGTTCTTCAGGGCAGGAAAGACGGTATTGGCTCTTGATTGTGGCGGCAGGAGAGTGACACTGCTTGTTCACATCTGAGTGTATCAGGAAGCAGAGAGAAGGAAATGCCAGTCCTTAATTCATTTTTCCCTTTTGTCCCATTTTGTTCAGTTAGTGACTTCAGCTCCTGGGATTATGTCACCCCTACTTTGAAAGGATGTTGCCTCTTCAGCTAAGCCTCTCTGGAAGCACACTTTCAGACACCCTCAAAGGCATGCCTCCCTAGTGCCATAGGCATTTCATAATTCAGTTGAGTTGGTGATAAAATAAAATAACCACCATTTCAGGATTTTTTTGTTTGCGGAAATATGATTGTTGCACATTTGTGCACATAGTGCTTTCATATGCAAGTATTTAGTAAGTGAATTTGTATTGGCAATAAGGCTACCAGTGATCTGCCTGGGTAATCTTTTCGCTTTCAGTTCATGATAAGGGAAAACAGTGGGGTGCTCACAAGGCTCCTCCCTAGTCCCAGTCTTAATAAATCTGTCAGGTTTGGCTTTTAACGTTCCTGACTGTTCAAAGAAATTAGATATGAGGTTTGCTCTCCTTGACTTCCTCTTCTCTTCCAACTCCTCCAGTGACTAAATATCCTACAAAGCAATACTTATTTACAGGTATAATGGGAGGTATATGGTTACTGTATTGATAATTTCTTTGTCACCCCTGCTTCCTGGGGCAGCTGGTAGGATGTTTTGCATTGCGATTTCACTTCATTCGCCATTCATTGTGTCTGTCATTCAGTGGCGCTTATCTTTGTTTCGTGTATGTGGTTGGCCATTGGCGGTACCGAGGGAATGAAGCCACAGCCACTGTGCTAAGGAAACGTAATATAGCAATGAAGAAAGGCATAAAACTATAGTGTATGCCTGTGAGTGGATGTGTGAAAACTGCTGGCTCATAACCAGCAAGTAGCATTCCCCAAACTGGATTCTGGTGACAAATTTTCTGCTATCAAACAAATTTGGACAATAAGCACATTAAGCCTTCCTCTTGAAGGTTCCTTATATATGCCACCAAAGTATTGCAGATGATTACAGCCACTCTTCTGTGAAGACACCGTTTTACTGCACTTTAGGTTTTCCAATACTCACTTGGACACGCGTATCACATGTTAATATGCTGTGGGATATTTACATCCCATGAGTCATCAGTTTGGGAAATGAGCCGGTAGGTGCCACATCCGTGCACGGCTTGCTTCTGGGAACCCTGAGGGCCAGCGAGGAGATGAAGAAACGACACACATACAGGCACAGGAAAGGGGGCTGGACCCTCGGATGGAGAAGCCGCAGCACCCTGGAAACTCAGCATGTTTGTTCCATACAGTTAAAGAGGGAGGTGGAGTTGTGGTATACAGCCCAACAAGGAGATGACATGACCAACAGAAATAAACAAGGAAGCAGGGTTATTCCGTATGACTGAACTAGGAGGCAGGGTGAGCTGATCTTGGCAGAGGCAATCTCCACAGGAGAAGGGTTTTCAGGCCACAAACATCCGGGGAGAAAGCTAGGGCATGAGTTTTCTACACGCACTCAACATGAGCACACAGATAGCTAAAAGCTTGGCCATCATCCCTCTCAGCTCCACTGGGGGAATCCTTTGCCACACCCACGGGACTGAGACATTGGAGTCCTGGACATGTTTATGCCCATGTAAACCAATACACATTCACTCAGGACTTAACTTACTCATTGAAAGTCACTACCTAGCTCAGCTGGTAGTATGATATTCTATTAAAGAGATTAAAAGATACATATTCTCTTTCTTCATAAATGAAACATTTATTCATCAGGACTTCCCCACTTCCCCAGACAACTAACAGAGCCTCACATAAAGTGGCTGAGACAGAAAAGCATGGAAGTCCAGAATTGGGTCTTATTTCAGAGAGTCAACAGCTGTCTTACGTCCCTCCAATGCTCCTCTCCCTTTTCCAGCACCTGGATGTGTTTGGATATAGATTTCCTCCATGTGGATGGGAAGAACATTAGGAAGAAGAGGAGGACTGGTTGCAAGCAGCTCGAGGTTCAGCTCTTCCTAGCATAGTGTCCTCAGAGAGGAAAGATTTCCTTTTTTTGGTATCCACAATATAAATGCAAAGATTCTGATTGTCTCAGCTGAAATCATATGCTCACCCAGAGCCAACCACAGTGGTCATCTCTATAATATATTATTATTATTACTATTATTATTATTAATATCTGACCACAGGTACTTCCTTATTCTCAGGAAGGGGAGCAATTCTCTGAATTAATCCCTCAACAGACATACAAGAGATAAGGAGAGGATTGATAGTAGTTGGTGAGGTGTTGGTTACTTTTCTGTTGCTGTGATAAGACACTGTAACCAAGACAACTTAAAGAAGAGAGAATTTATTATTTGGGGCTTACAGTAGTAGAGAGTTAGAATCTGGCAAAGTAGAAGTAGCAGGTGTCAGGCAACTGGCTAGCATCTGAGAGCTCACGTCTGGAACCACATTCAGAAGGTAGAAAACACACCGGGAATGGCACACATTTTTTAAAACCACAAAGCCCACTCCCAGTAACATACTCCCTCTGACAAGGCCACACCTCCTAATACTTCCCAGATAGTCTACCAACTGGGCACCATGTATTTAACCATAGGAGCCTATGTGGGACACTCTCATGTAAACCATCACAATGACCAACACAACTTAGTGAATAGTTTATTTTGCCTTTTGATACCAGAGGGAGAAAAGTCCCTCTTGGTGGGAAAGCATGACAGCAAGCAGCAGACATGGCAGCTAGAACCCAGGAAGCTAGCTCGGGGCTCACATCCTCAACCAGGAGCACAAAACAAAACAATTTGGAAATAGAGCCAGGCCTTAAGCTCTCAAAGATTCCACTCCCCCAATCAGTGGCAATTTTCCTCTAGCAAAACTGTTCCTTCTAAACCTCTCCAAATAGCCCCACCAACTGGGGACTACATATTCAAATATTCGAGCCTCTGGGAGGCAATTCTCAACCACCACAGTAAATGCTAGAGAGATTCAAAACAACAGATGTCTACCACAGTGTGGTTTAATTATTAACTTCTAGATTTGGCCATAATAGGCAGTTGGCTCTAGTTTTCAATTTCTGTTAGAAGGAGAAGACTAAAAAGTCAACTATTTTAATATTTAAGTTGTTATTTTTAGAAAACGTCTCTAACTTACAAGGCAGTTTCTAGCTAATAAATCCAAAGAGAAAGTCACCTCAGTCTTTTCCCTGAGCATATTCAAGACTTTCTTGGCCCCAAGATGTCACATTGCTCCAAGTAGTACATTCATTCTGTGAGTGATTTTCTTGGGTTTTTAAGTAGCTAAAAATCAATCTACTATGAATATTTTAGGTTGAAAGTTTTTACATTCGTGTTATAAGGTATTATTAGCAGTACAAACTTAACTGTCTGTCCATAGCTGTAGTGATCTCCAAATAACTGATTGTACAGAATCTTGGCTCTACTCAAGACACATGTGACTTAGCCCCAAGGGGCTGTAAATAGGCCTCGTGGGTTTCTGTTTAGACTTGTTGTGAGTTGGTTCCGTCGGGCATATGAACTCTGCTCACTGTGTAAGCTCTGCACTGAGCCCTCAGTGCAGCACAGCTGTTCATGAAGGATTTGTCTGAGAATAATCCTGAACTTACAGAAGAAAGATAAAAAAGATCAAAGGATTTATTTACAGCTTCGAAGGAGAGGTAAGTTCAACATTTTCAGTGAGGTTGCTACATTTGGAGTCCAGATTCTGAGTCTTTTTTAATTGAGAAAATAAAGAAGATTCATGCCGGAGCCTTGGGTAGACAAATGCGAAGGAGTTAGTGGTAGAGTTTGTGGGGAGCAGCCAGAAAGAGGGACATTCCAAGAGAGAGGTGGCCATCAGTTTGGGTCTTGCCAGCAGGTCTCATAGGAAGAGACTCTGAAAGAGACCCAGAGCCTGTGGTAACACTGAAGAGAGTCATTTCCAGGGAGTGGAATGAGCGGACCCCAGACTGCTGCCAGCATGAACCAAACTAAGGAAGAATCTCACACAGAGAATAGAGCTCCTTCAATTACAAAATGGTTCTGTAGAAAGAATAAGGAAAGGAAAAGGAAGGACGGTGTCAGACAAGGGAGTCAGAGCCAAGAGACACATTTCTCACCCCACTTGAAGAAGTGTGTACGGGAGAAGACCATGCATGGCTGGAGATGGAGACTGAAGCAAAAGCAAGGAACAGGTCCGTTTTCGGAGCGTGATACTAGCAACAACTGCTAAGCTTATGGGAATAAGATCCTGGGCTCGTGAAGAAGATGCGAGAAGATGAACCTTGGCAAGGTCATCAGGACAAGGCACGAGAAAGGAATGCCAAAAGCCTTTTTCCAATGAAGCAGGGCCTGAGGTCCTCTCTGCTCAGGAGGGGAATTACTTACGTATGAACTAAGATATAAACTAAGAAGGGTGAATGCCAAAACAGATGGAGTACAGAAAATGGTTGTGGGATGCATTGAATATGCTGTATAGCTTTAACTCAATGTATAATACATTCAACAAAGAATTAGGGCTGGGAATTGGCAGGGTGGCTGTCCAAAGAAAAGAAAGAAAGATAATCAATGGATTTTGGTGGCTGTGGGCTTTGATTCGAAAGCCAGGAAGAAAATGTAATAAAACCTGATCATATCTGGAAGAAAATCTAGAGGAAGAATTAAATATTGTAAACTTTAGGAGAGAGAGGCTTAGCTCCATGCCTGGTACACAGTACCCAAAGAACAATGTTGAGAAATGCAAATTTTGCTGAGCTAGAGCTGCAGGTAGGGTAAGATTAACTAAGAGCAAGCAGGAAGCTGCTAGGAAGTCCATAAGAATGAGTCCCCAGAATCTTTCTTAGCAGATACAGGGAGCTGAGAGATTGGCATCATCAACAGCATCTCCCATGGCAACAGTCATAACTGATGCTAATAAGCTCCAAGATGGCCTAAGGAAGTAGGCTGTAGAAGAGGGATGACCACTGGGAAAGAAAGGGCTGTTGGTTACAGTCTCAGATAACTGCCAGTGGTGGATATGACCTGGACAGCCAGTGTGAAAGCCAACACCCACGGTAGAGAGAGAGCCATGTAACTGTAAAGTCAGTGGGGAAATCTCTGTGAGTGTCACTGGGGATCAAAGCAATCATCTCCCCCTAAGTACACTATTTCAGGGGCTGCCACAGAAGTATTGTCACCAAGAAACACTGGTTTTCAGCTGAAGACCACTGTAGACAGGAGCAATTGTAAGTGGGGTCATGTAGTCTGCTCCAGGGAGGGGTATTTTATTGTCAACTGTGTTAACATTTCTGGTACGTAACTAGGGGGAAAATTGTCTTTTGTCAGTTTTATTATTATTTTAAAAATCTCTGCAGATACTACAGTTTATATCCCCTACTCCCACTTATTATATTATTGGCAATGAGTTGTGTAGGAAAAACATTGAGGATATATAAAGATTTAAAAGGGATTACAGAAAGTCACGTAGAAGCAGTTAGGGACGGGTTTAGAGATGGATAATGAACAGTGGCAGAAATGGCTTAGTGGACTAACGTGGAGGAAAAGACCAATGTGACATCTGCAGCACCCTTCCCGTGCCCGCCTAGTCTCACCTTATCCTACTTGCTCTCATTCCTGCCTTCCCAGGTCAAGTCCCTATTCCATATCAGGGTGGTGAGTTGGGTATCTTGCTTAGAACCAATTATAACCAACGGGAAATGGACCTCACTTTCATTTGTGGGTTTAGCTGCTGGTGATAAAATACCCATCTGTTTGCGGCTCAAAGGTCTGTTCCCAGAGCCGACAGCCCGTGCCTCCTCTTTCAGGTGATGTGCTTTCACTTCCTTCTGCCTTGAGTTCACTGAACAGACTCTAAATATGAGCCTGAGGTGTTCAGCTGTCATCAAGATGTGTTCTGTTCATCTGAGGGAAAAACAAACTTTGTAACAACCGCTGTTAATACTGCCCATCAGTGATACTGCTCCAAGCCTGAGAAGGCTGTGGTCACCCCAGGAGCCTGCCATCCATGTGTTTTGGAGACACAGGCAGGTAGGAGAGGGCAGGGTTGGATGCCAGCAGCACCATCAGAAATTTCGAGTCTGGATTAGACCCAAAGCGTGTAACTCTGATGTATAAGCACGCAGACAGAAATAAGCCCTGCCTGGGTAGTAATTTGTACCTGGTTTTACCTTGATAACAATAGTCAGGTAAAGTCCCTTTAATGTATATATTTATCTATGTTGCAGTTCTCAGAATGTGGTCCCCAGGCCAGCAGCATTTGTATCATTCAGAAATATACTGAAAATGCTGACTGCAGGCTCCACTTAGTATCTTTAAATCAGAGGCCCGGGGTAGAGGCAGCCAGCTTCCCAGCCTCCAGGTAGCTAGGCTCAGGCTGAGCTGCCTGGCATTGTTCCCAACCTGGGCTCTTCTTGTTCATTAGCATTGCAGGGAGAATGTCTAACCAAGTATTAGTGTGTGGACCCCACCAATAGAATTCAATGGAATTTGTAATGTTCTGGCATCTGCTTTTGGTAAATTTCAGTGGTTCTAATTATGGTTATAGCTAAAAACCATTGTTCCATAGTCATCCAAAACATGGCTTTCCAACCCAGGATGTAAGCATCCAAAACTAACTTATTGAGAACCATTTGATGTGGGATTCCCCTCTGTATGCTATGAATGTTTTATTGCCATTGGCTAATAAAGAAACTGCTTTTGGCCAATGGCTTAACAGAATATTATAGCCAGGCTGGAAGAGATATATATATAGAGAAAGAGTAGGCAGAGTCAGGGAGACACCATGTAGCTGCCAGAGGAGACAGACCAGTAGGCCACAACTTCGTAGTGATGCACAGATTAATAGAAATGGGTTAATTTAAGATATAAGAGTTAGCTAGAAATACTCTTAAACTATTGGCCAAACAGTATTGCAAATAATACAGTTTCTGAGAAATTACTTCAGGTCTTAGCAGCTGGGGAGTGAACAAGCTGTCTCCGTCAGCACCAGAGTGTGGACTTAGTCATCTATATACAAAGCAAACCACAAGTCATGTGAAACGTCATAGTGTGGGAACGTTTCTTTTCGTTTTCTCTACTGCTGTACCCCAAGCACCTGAAGTAGTGTTTATCACTGGGGAGGTGGGAAGATAGCAATGTTGATGAATTGCCCTGATATTGAGCCAGAAACTGGGTTCCAGGAGTCTCACAAATGAACAAGCTGGAAGTATGGACTGTGTTTGGGGCCAGCCTGGCTCATCAGCTCCTGGTTCTGCAGAGACACTCTGAGCCCTCTTTGTTCTTGCCTCACCACATCTGTACCATCTGTCACTGCCTCAAGTCAGGACTCACAAAACTATTTGCGGGGATCCAATCTCTGCTGATGCTCTTCCCAGAGCTGAGTGGCACCAATTTCCTCTTCCATGGGGCTGGAGGGGTGAAGCATGGTGGTGTAATCTGGGGTTTCAGTGTTTGCTCTGGACAGACTCTGGCAGGTACCTGTTTAACATTGTCATGTTGAATGTTCAGGTTCATGGCTTCACCTCTATGAAGGAAGTTTGTTACTAAACAGAGTTGACTTCAGCGGAGCAAATCATGTCCCCAGTACACAGGAGTGGGAAGTTCAGTGTTGGCTAGTGTACCCTAACTGAAACTCCATCTCTCTGCTCTATTCTACCTATTGCTTATGTTGGCCTATGACAATATTCTTGTTTCTTAGTTGAAGTGCTTGCCCCCGTGTGCCCTTCTTGGCAAAGTCTTCCCTCCTTGTTTGCCATAACTGTTTAGACTGCAGTTAGCTCATGATTCCAGATAGGAGGAAGACCTAGATTTCCTGGATAAGTCTGCCTAGATCTTCCTGAGGGCACACTGCCACCAGGTGTTGCTGAACCTTGATGTCCTCACTCCTTAGAGTGGCAGTACGTATTCAAGTCTCCTCAATGACACATGGATTCTCTACTTCTGCATGAAAGCTTACCATCCCTCAAGCCCCCCAAAGGCTGGGAAGCTTAAAGTCCTTCTCCGATTATTGTTAATGCCTGGCCTGACTTGGCAGCAGCTGTTGCTTGTGAAAGAAAAATATGATGCTCTCCTCCCCCCAGAGAAGTTGCAAATGCCTCTTCAGCAGCGCATTCTACCTTTGTGGACGCAGGGAGCGTAAAATAGAGTTGAGAAATGAACGCGAGGCTCCTGTTTGGGGATTCAGTGCACAGCTTAGAAACTATTGAGTTTAGCCATTTCCTGACATTGACTTTCATAGCAACAGTTTAATTTGGAGAAAATCTGCTACCTCAAATGACTGAAAGTATTTATGTGGAAAATTTTCCAAATGATTGGTTTTACTGTGTTGCCGTTTTCTTTCCCCATGAATATGTGAGTATTTGGCCTTCTCCCAAGAGTTCCTTTCTGCATCGCTTCTCTTCAGGAAAAGGCAGTTTGCTGTCCAGAGCACAAGCAGTGTCAGGGGTCGTCCTCTTTTATGCAAAGCATTGTTCGCGTTTAAGCCACAGCCTCTGTAAAAACTGAGAATCACTGTGTTGCCTGTGCCCTTGGATTTTCTCAAAGGGTAAGGTTGTCTGGATAACCTTGAGAACATTCCCTGTGGAGCTGGGTCTCGGGTGGCCAGCTTGGGTTTTCTGCAGCCCCGCCCTGTGCCTGCCTCCCACCTGAATCCGTCTTACTCCAAGGTTTTGCCCTCTGTCCCTCCTTCTTCCTTTCCCTCTAAGTCCTCAGCCACTTCACCACTGTCTGCTCTTGCCAGCATCACCAATGACTCCCCATAATTCAAATGCAGTAATAACTTTGGATTATAATAAATCTTTCTGTAGCATTTGACATTTTAGATCTCATTTAGATCTCATTTTTCTTACCTTTTCTGGGGACTGTTTATTCTCATTTCCTTAGTTTCTGCTTTCTTTGTTCCTTTCTTAGGTGTTGTTTCCTTGGAAATCAGTCTTTTTTTCTTTTTTTA
>JAQHUG010000108.1:3081839-3153849 GCA_028555095.1 Dicrostonyx torquatus
AGGACTGAAAGGCAACTTTTGGATTGGCTGGCTGTATGTTTCACAGGAAGGTTTCAGTCTCCTGTATACGCAGGAACTTTCCTGAACAAGAAAGCTTAGTCTGAATCCAGAGCATCGAGTGGGAAGCGCAGCAATGCAGTTACCAAGCTTCGTTACATACAAAGTGAAGAAGTCAGCCTTCTTCATGATAGGGGAATACATAAATGCCAAAGTCTCATTTGCAGTTTCTTCCTCACTAGTCAAGCTCCCCTGGCAGGAGGAACTATTACTCTCTCACAAAGCAGACAAAGACTTTGTTGCAGACAAAGCAACCTATAAGTCCCACAGGAAGAGAAACTTTCCAAGGTTCTGAGAATTAGCATGTGGTAATTGGCAAGTCCCAGGGTATCTTTTAATTGAACCTTCACAGAAGTTCACTTAGCTTGTACTCAGTGCGACTGAGTAGAACCTCATTAAGGAGGTTGTGTTGTGTCATGCCTTAATGAAAACGGAGAGAATAGGAAACACAGTTTCCTAAATGGAGGCAGGGGAGATGGGAAGCCTGCTGATCTGTGACTCTTGAGTCCACAGGTTGGGTTGGTACTGACTCCTGACACAGAAGAGAAGGCTAGGATTGCCCTTCTCAGAGTCCGTTGTCACTTTTCTGTTTCACACGCTTTCCTTCTGACCCCTCCCTGCACATCTTCATGAGCAAGCAGACTGTCAGGAGCACCCCTCCCCGGGCACATCTGAGGAAACCGTATGACAGCCAGGCTCAGTCCACCGCAGCTTGCCTGTCCCTCTCCGCTACCATTTACCTACTCTGTCCCATGCTCTCTGGGACTCGGATAAGACAAAAAGGGTGCCCATTCTCGTGTGCCAGTCCCACACTTACTGTCCCATCCTCTCTGCTCTTGCACTCCTTACCTCTCCAAATCCCCATCCTCACGACCCAGCTCGAATGTTCCTCCTCCGTGAAGAGTTTGTTACAACCTGAGCAGTACCTCCAACAAGTGGCCATCTCTCTGTTCTCCCACTCCAGGGGACCATATTTGTACCTCCTTGCAAATTCCTCATTCGGCTCTTAGGCATGCCTTGTGTCTATGTTAAGATATCAGCATCTAAGGAAGACTTTCCTCAGCATGCCCGCACTGTCTAGCACAGTGGATGTTTAGGGGCAGTTGGTGTAGGAGGAGAGCTCTAGGGAGGAGGACTTCGCAGAGGTTAATTGCAGGGGGTGGGAGGCTGGAGGCTAGGCTTGGGTGCCAAGAACAGTCATTCTGGGTTGTGTTTCTGCTCTGCTGCTTCATCAGCATGAGACTGGACAAATTGCACCATTTGTCTGAGCCTCCATTTCTGTGTCTCTAAAAGACAAAATTATATGTACAAAATTATACCCCTACCTATGATTGTTGTGGAGCCTAAAAAAGAAATCATAAAGCACTTAGTGTAAGACCCATGCCTCACTTGCACTCAGCGAATATCAGAACCTACAGATGCAAGGTCTAGCGAAAATGCTGCCATAGAAAATATGGGTGGCTATACTAGGGGCAAAGGGCCTTTGTGCCTAAAGTGACAAAGCAGACTAAAGCTAAGCTGTCACTCAGAGAAGGACCAGTGCAGCCTAATCCTCCTGAGAGTCCCTTTGCCTGCTTTGTGAAATGGTAAATCTCATCTCTGTAAGTCAATAGAATCCTTCTGACACGAAGACAGCAATAATTGAGGCTACTGGCAGCAGAGGAGGCTAGGCGAGCTCATGGCACGGAGCTGTGTTTTAAGGCACCATGTTTTAATGTCTGATGATTTGAAAGGAGATGGAAAATGAATGGTGAAGGGAAAAAGTCATGTTTTTGCTGCCATCTACAGATGTCAGAGTGCAATGTTTAAAGTTTTTTTTTTTAAACATGCCCACAAGCCCACTTCACTGAACTACAGTATACATATGAAGCGTAGTTTAAGTAATAGTAGCCTAAATAATTAAGCCCATTATTACAGTAATTTATTTGCCCTGCTTTTGAAAAGTATGAGCATTTAGCCAGGAATACAGTCTTTCTAAACCCTCAAGTTGTGTTCAAGCTTATCATCAGAAGGCTGTGCTGTAACTTAGGGTTGGGTGGCTCTTGCTCAGGGCGCCGTAACTGTAGCTCTGGCTGCTCGCTGTCGGGGTCAGCGTTTAAAATGGTGGCAGCGAACACTGAGTCCAGCTGGATTTCACTCCAAGCTTTCCCGTATCTCTCTGGTTACTAGAATCACAGTCAATTGCCTCTCACTGTTTGGATCTGAGAAAGCAAGGGAGATCAACCCGTGGGGGTGATGTCCCCCTGAGATGTCTCCTGTCGCACTCCTGTCTGTGTACTGTGGGAGTTATTTATGGCACACCTACCTGTCCTGTGTCTCTTTTCCAAAGGGTAAAATATAGACAAGAATTATTGGAGAAGCGTTTGATGGAGAGGAAAAAAGTGGCCCTTCAAGAAGTTCAGGAAGAGGAAGAGCGGGAGAGGCGGCTGGAAGCCCTTCGAAAACAGGTGTTTTCAATTTGGAAATCTTTTACTCTGTTAATGTTTCTAAGTGTGCTAATGATGTTATTACTGGGACTTAGTTCATGACATCTGCTATATAAAAATGTAACTTTTCCAAACTAGGACATGGTTTTCATTCCCAGGAGCCAGTTAGGTTTATGTTGAACCAGGTCCAGCTTCTTAATATATTTAAAGAAGTTTATCAGCAGCGTTTCAAAAGCTCTCCCAAGATCTAAATGCGTCCCTCTCTCCTCTAGTTCATTATCCACACAGTATCTGTTTGCAGCAGTGAAACTGTTTCCAGTCAAAGGACTGTCCTCAAAAATGTGGTGGAACAAGATAATCCACTCTGGAGTGGGAACATGCGCTTGGAAAAATCCCACAGCCAACAAGCCTGCTAAATACCACTTTACAAATAGCCCTTTTGTCGAGAAATAAAAGCCTCCTATTGCCCTGCCTAATAGAACTAGGCGAAAGCAGATGGAAGTAGACAGTACGTGGCAAACGCAGGGATTTAAGAGATTGGGAAATGTGAGGGGGTTCCTCTGGTAACTTTTCTGACCTTGAACTCCCAGGTGATTTCTTGAACTGATAACTGCACAGCCTAGCCTGCACAGGAAGTGGTTGTGTAGTTTCCTTTCTAAGTGAGAAGTCTTAGAGAACCATGGATGACACTTGACCTTGGGTGTCCTTCAGCCCTGCAACAGCAGACTAAGTACTCAACGGCAGGAAAAACTTGAGACGTTGACTTAATCTGCCTTGGCTCCATTTCCTCATCTGGAAAATGGGGATAATAGTGGTGGTACCTGCCCCATTGGTTGCGGTAGTTGGAGATCAAATTTGTGAGCGCTTACTAACCGCAAAGCCCTGTTCCAATGCCCTCTCCTCATCACCCCTATGAGGAAAGTGTTTTTAAGGCCTCCATGTGGTAAAGGAGGGAACTAAGAGGTCAGGTGCTTTCTCCAAAGTCACACAGCTAGTGTCAACTGGGACTCCTACGAGACGGCTCTCACATCCTCCTCCTCTTCGATAAAAGGGGCTGGAGAGATGAATTCAAAGTATAAGAACATAAATTCTATTTGTGATAAATCTGAAAAACACCAATTACTCAATTATTAGCAAATAATTACATATTATGGCTTCCTGGAGACAGACTTACTGTCACAATTACTGAATATTCTTATTACAAACATAGTTTTGATAACTACAGAGTCCATGTGACTAGAATTCCTTCTATCCAGTAGTCCTTTGAAGGAAGACATTTTCTCTTTCCATCACCTGTTGTCAGTGTTTGGAGCTGTAGTATAAGGCATTGGAGCTTGGACGCCTATAAGAATCAAACTACGTTTGACCACAGTCATTTTAGCACAGCCGTTTTGAAATGGCATTAACATACCATTTACTCCGTGCGAGTTCTTGACTTGCAGAATTAACAAGCCGGTTAATAACGGTGCATATGATTGACAAAATTAGTGGCTTCTTTTCATTAAGATTTGGGTCAGAGCAGTTATTATCACGTAGGACAATGACTTTGTGTTGAAATGACTCTGCAGTTGACTTTTACAGTAGAAAGGTAACTCATTGTCTCTAATGGACCCAGGGAGTCTACTCACAGGGTACAATGGAAGTTCACCCAGCTTTTCCAATAATGAGGGCACAATTGACTTCACCTGAGAGCCTCGTGGTGTTGGTACTTAGAACCATAGATCGATTGCTGCTAAAATGAATTTGTATTGCTTTTTGTCATTTTCAAGTGATACAGGTTTTCCTTGTAAGGTTCCATTTGACTTTTACCAGACAAATAAATTCATATCTGAAATCAATCATAATCGTGACTATTTAATCATTAGCAAATGACCATGATAGTTAAATAACTCACTTAACATGTGTTTTAACTCCTTTGCAAGGCTCTGGGACTGGCCTGGATTTTTGCCCTTAGCTTTTCCTCTACCATTTTATATTTTATAACACTTCTGTAACGGTCATGAAACAGACCAGTAATCTTACTCAGGGGCTTCTAGCTTGTGCCCTCTTCTGAGTGCGGATGCTTTCTCTTCTCTCAGGTTGCTGTTGTTGTTCAGTCTGATCCAGTTAGAATGATGTCAGACACACTGGCATGGAGAGCTAGGACAGGCCCAGAATGTGAAGATGAATTCATCCTTCAGAAGCCACTCTTCACACTGACTACATACAACGAGAAGCAGGTAATTAGGGGAATTAGCAGGATTGGTGCAAAATCCACACCGAGAGTCGGAAGACCTGCTGAAGTGGGTGCTTTGAAGTACAAATTATTTTCAAGATTTACATTTCAACACCCTCACATTAGCATATTTTTACTTCCAAATGATAATACATAATTAGTGCGTAAATTTAAATATTAAAGAATTGTGACACAAAACAAAACAGTTTAAAAAATCATGTCTGTCACTGAAAAATTACAATGTTTTATTCAAAAGTCATTGGTATAAAAAGGTTATTGATATTGTTTTACAGTTCATGGATTTCTCTATTATTGTATTAAGAATTTATGTCTAAATTTACGACATAAATCCCATTAAATAATCAATCAACGAGACTGACAGGCAGTATTGAAGACCGTTGTCCCAGGTTTTGTATGTTCTTAGAGCTAAGGGTAAAACATCTCCTGTGGAGACGCCCTGGAGGGATCACAAAGTTGTTGGTAGGAGCTTAGACTCTGTGCTAGTTGTGGCTGGAACTGAAAAGGAAGATTGGAAAGAACTTGAGCAGGAGAAGGTTGGGAAAGAGGACATACGAATGAATGGATATAGCCAAAATTAAGGAAGAAAGCAGTCCTCAATTTTATAGACCTAGAGAGAAAAGAAGCCCAAATCAGAAGAAACCAAGTGAATCCAGAGTGCCTCTCCTGATTACTCCCCAAGTAATCACACAGAAACTATATTACTTAAATCACTGCTTGGCTAATCACTTAAGCATACTTGGTAGCAAATAGTAAGATGAAAGCTCTATTCATTAATAATCAAGCAGGTACCTAAGAAATAGGTAACTGTATTCTGGTTCTGTGTGAGCGTGTGTAGCTCTTGGCTCTGCCCCAAAAGAGCCAGACTGGTCTTTCCTGGAGGAAAGGAATAGAGGGTCCAGGTCAAGAAGGCAAGTATGGTATACAGAAGTGACACACAAGGGCAAGGCCACTTCTGTGCTGCCTTTGGGAGAGAATGGTTAACTCTGTCCAGCAGGTTAGAGAGATGGAGATCTGAGCTTGAAGACTTGGGGCAGTAGCTCCTAAATTCATCCAAGATGATTTACAGTTTAAGGGAAAAAAATGTTAGTGTGCATAGAAAGAATTCCTTATAAGAACGAGTGAGTGTATCTCCAGAACCAGCTGTCAGTGTGGAGAGGCAGCTGCACCCTAAAGGGGCTAAACTCGAAGGAAGGCAAAGTCCTAGGGAGCTGGACCAAACCGCCAGGGTTTTCCCAGGCAGAAGGAAAGGAGGCGCTTCCTTGAGTGTCTTCACTGTGAGACAGTTGTAGGGGCACAGGCTAAGTGCTGAAACATGAGAGTAGAAATGGGGGAGAGCCTAACTGTGATACACAAAAAACCTTTCTACTCAGACGACTGACCTGGATCCTGTGCATAGACAGGGTATTTGAAAGCAGGTTAAGTTAAATAACGACATTTGTATTTTATCTTTGTATCCTGAATAGAAAGTTGATGGGTATTGGGATGAAGGCATGGAAGTGCTGGTGAGAGAGTCAGCAGCAGCTAAGGACGATTCCAGGCTAGACAAGGACCACTGTGAAGAGCCCGCATTGGGCATGCAAAGCCACACCCTCGATTTATTGGTTATGTGCGCTTGCCTAAGCTATTAGCATCTTTATGTTTGTTTTCTTCATCTTTAAAATAATTACTTGCAAAGTTCTTGTGAGGATTAGAAATAATGAATATCAACTGCCTAGAATATTGCCTGTTTTCAGCAGTAATTCAACAGATTATTGCCATTTTGCAGATCTACCATTAACCATGTAAGAGTCCAGAAGGGGAAACAAAGCCTGGGGAGAATTAGTTTTGTTCATGTCATGTTTAGAGTGAAGATGTGTAAAACACGCTTTTGAGAAACCAATTACTGGTCTCTGGGGAGGAGAAACCTTCCCTCTTCATTTAGTTTTTACTAAAAAAAAAAAAAAGATAAAAATTGTCAAAGATTCACAGCCCTTGCCAGGGTTAATCCTGGGCAGAATTTGGAAATTAACTGCACACAAATCACAGAGGGAGTGTGACTCCTTAAAAGTGTGTGAGAATAAATGGGGACAGAGGAGGAAAAGCCTGGGTCCTAGGCTCAACCAGTTGTCTCTTTGACAAGTACCTTTGGGTTATTCCTGGCCTCATACACATGACTAGCCGAGCCCTGTTTCAAATGCATCACTACCCCAGCCCTGTTTCCAATGCATCACTAGCCCAGCCCTGCTTCCAGTACATCACTAGTCCATCTCTGTTTTCAATGTATCACTAGCCCAGCTCTGTTTCTAATGCATCACTAGCCCAGCCCTGTTTCCAATGCATCACTAGCCCAGCGCTGTTTCCAATGCATCACTAGCCCAGCCCTGTTTCAAATGCATCACTAGCACAGCCCTGTTTCCAATGCATCACTAGCCCAGCTCTGTTTCCAATGCATCACTACTTCAGCTCTGTTTCCAATGCATCACTACCCCAGCCCTGCTTCCAATGCACCACTACCCCAGTCCTGCTTCTACTGCATCACTACCCAGCCCTGCTTCTGATTGGTTGCTGTTTTATTCCTTTCAGGGTATTTCTAACATTTGTTTCTTATCTACTTCGGGACATGCTTACATATTTATTATGTCATGACTAGACGGTTGAAGGACTCCTGACCCCACCTCCTTCTCTTCTTCCTCTACCACCTTAGTTTATCCTGGCTGTATGATCAGATCCACACTTGTGCTAAAAGAAGAAGTAACCAACACAGCACTAGCTAGGACAGACATCGAGACTTTGAAATCCACATCCCAATCTGAGTGTCCTTTATTGGCAGAGCTCCTCAGTAGCAGAATGTTCTGCCCCAACTCCCCTGATCCCAAGATCAACCTGCTTCCTCTCAGCATTTGTACGTGAGGCCTCCCTGCTCTGATTTAAAGATTAAGTCAGATTTCACTGTTGCCCAGTTGTTTCTTCTCCGGTCATCCTCCTGGAAGCAGTACCCCACAAAACCTCCGTGTTTTGCCACATGAAGCATAACCCACGCGGTGTGCATGTCATCTTATTATTTCCACTCTCTCAGGAACTCACTGAGGAAACTATCATCAAAAGTTTATGATTTTATCTCTTTGTGGGGTTGGACTTCAGATTCAGGTGAAATACCTCAATGGGTATAAATCCATACGTGGCCACCTCTTATCGTGATAGAGAGTGTGATGCTATTTAAGAGAATGGGACTAAGGTCTAATCAAGTATAAATGCGAACAGAAGTTGAGCTATTTGTGTGTCTCCTCCCACTTAACATGGGATGGTGGGCATTTCCAGTTCTGTTTGAAATAAGAGGCCAACCTCAGATTCTCTTTTTCAGGGAGTGACCATGTGTTTATGTATACCTTGCACATTACTAAATGATGGAGAGGTGACTCAGTGGTTTAGAGCCCTTGGGGCTCTGGCAAAGGGTCTGAGTTTGGTTCCCAGCATCCACCTAGCAACTCAGCTCTGCACAGCTCTAGTTAATAGTGTCAAGTTCACCAAGATCATGGGGTGTTTGTTACCTGTGCTATCATTTGGGGAGCTGTATTTTGGAGGTTGTTTTCCCATTTGCAAGAAATATAAATTCCATAGCTACATTCTTTCTACTTGTTATTTTAGAATCAGTCTTTTAATTATGGAACCTTCCTTAACTAAATTACCACTCCTTCTTCTAGCCTCTGTAAGCACTGCATGTGTGCACCATATGGTGCATATACCTGCATGCAGACACACACTCATACACTTAATATGGTTTTCTTAATGATAGCTATAAAAGTATATTCTGAAGATTAATTTTATTTATTAAAGTAGTTTTATTTTATTTATTTATTTTGGTTTTTCGAGACAGGGTTTCTCTGTGGCTTTGTAGCTTGTCCTGGAACTAGCTCTTGTAGACCAGGCTGGTCTCGAACTCACAAAGATCCACCTGCCTCTGCTTCCCGAGTGCTGAGATTAAAGGCATGTGCCACCACCACCCGGCTTAGTAGTTTTATTTTATAATGCTTTATTTATATGATTCTAGCCAGCAATAAATAATAATAGCACTGGAAATAAGGTTCTTTTATTTCATCATTTAATAATTTTAATATATTGTATTTGATTAATATAGTATATAATATTGAATTAGCTTATGTTGGAAATAAATAATACACTGGAAAGTGATGATCCCAAAAATGGTTTGGACTTTTTAGTAAAAAAGAACTCTGTGATCACAGAACTAGCAAGATTTATTGGCATCTAATCATCTACACCTTAAAAACTGCAACTTAGAAAAGTATAAAAATTAGTGATAAAATTTACTTCAACTAAATTAAATGTTTATTTAAATTGTATTTTTTATCTACAGATAACTTCTGATCCTAGACTTAGATTTGAGCTAGCGCTTCGTGAAGCTGGACTCCATAAGACACAGTACGCCAAAGAGATGCTACCAAAAATCGGTCCTCTGAAGCCTCCAAGGAAGGACACAGAGTCGACTGTATTCAAAGCCTAGAGGGCACGCGCAAACAGTATATGGATACGGATAATGATGATCACCACTTCCGGATGCTTAAAAACCACCGGACATAGAAATCATAGCATTTATTAAACAACTTTGCTTTTTTTAATCTTCAAAGTTTTATGCACTATTCAATTTCTCTTTAAGTAACATGTGCTATTACCAAATTCACCAGTTATGGGACTTTGGTATACATGGTGTCATTTGGTAGGGTGCTATTTTGGAGGATTTCATCCAGGAGTTCAAAATAACCATTTCTAGGAAGTGTATCTTACACAGCTACTTTCCTTTCTGCTTGTTCTTCCACAATTTGACTTTCCCACAATCAGTTACACTTCTATTTGTGTGTGTGTGTGTGTGAATGAGGAGATTTAGCCTTTCTCTGTATTTAGAAACCAGTTTTGTACATCATGCTTACTGCAAGTCAGTCATCTGAACCATCTCTATTTGCAAATTTGCCTTAAGAAGACAGTAGAAGTGATGTCTCCATCATGGGAATACTGATTTTATCTGGGAAGACATGGCTGTGTGGTTGTTTAGAAGGAAAACTGAAATTTTATGATACTTGAAATATCAAAAGTTGCAAATTACCTAAGAAATGCCTAAATGATTTTCTTGAAGAGAAGTATTTCATATAAAACTCACCTGTACATTTTTGGCTATTTCTAAAAAGCAGTGATTTCAGCAAGAAAATGTGTTGTTAAAACTTCTTCTTGCTAGTAGTAGTAGGAAGACTAACCATTTTTTCCCTCTTTATTGCGATTCCCGTGCATTTCCTTGGCATGGGGTTGTTGTCTCTAGGTAGTTATGAGAATTCTCTACAAACCATAAAATCCAGGGCTGAGGATGAGGGTCAGTTAGGAGAGAGTGTGCCTAGAATGCCCAAAGCCCTGACTTTGATCCCCAGCACCCTATAAACAGGATGTGGTAGCACACACCTGTAATTCCAGCACTCAGGAGATGGGGAGCAGGAGAATCAGAGGTTCAAGGTCATCCTCGGCTGTATAGATAGTTCACAGCCAGCCTGTACTACAGGAGACCCCACTGAGAAAAAGAGAGAGGGGGAGATGAAGAGAGAAAAAGTGCAGGGAGATGAAGGAAGGGGAAGGAAAATGCAGCAAGAGACAAATGAGCGTGAAAAACAGTCTGATTGGGACTTTTCATGACCACCACCCGGCATCATGAGTTTAAGTAAAATCAACCCAGCCTGTTGTTATACATGGGAAAATATCTTGCCCATACCCATACCCCACAATTCATCCCAATGCTTTCCTATTTCAGCTCTTTGCATCATTTATAATGTTTTATCAAAAAGTGGGGAGATCCTTAGGGAAAGGTGGAGAGTGGTGGGCATAGATTTGTCTTGGGTACATTTCAAAGGGTTAGAAATGTTATTTTTATGGGGCCCTGACTATAAACCTATGTAAACCTTCTGTAACAGAAAACACCCTATGCAAACAGCAAGACATGGATGATGCTGAGTTTGTGGATCGTTATAGACATGGACATCCATACCAGAGTCCTGGAATCACATTCAAACACTACTGAAATATTAATTCTTTTTTAAACTCTCTTACTAGCTCAAGTTTCCCAGCTGGTGTCACCTTCTCAGCATGTAGCACTGCCATTCTGGGAGAAAGGAAGATGTCATGTGTTGCTGTAATGAGAACCGAATGTAATCTGGGCAGCAGTCTAGCCCTTGGCTGTGCGCAGACTCGGATGCTAACTTTTTTTTTATTATTTTTTAAAATTGTACTAATAGTAGCTATTAATTATCGAGTATGAGCTGAAAACTTAGCATTAGTATGTGCTTTCCATATGTCTTATCCTCATAGTCTTATGATATGGTTCTTGTCATTTTAAAGATCTAGAAACAAGTTCAGAAGGATGAAATAATAGACGTTTGTCAGTTGTCTTCAAGCAGAGACATTACACTAATGTAGTGAGTCCTGATCATTTTTAAGTAAAATGAAAGAAAACAATCTGAAATATAAATGGTGAATAAACACACAAAAGTATTTTTAAAATGCTATTCAGACCCCCCAGTGAATGACCAGTGTCCACCCACCAGATGATCAGCATTGCCAATGGATGTAGTGGCCACAGGGAAATGGGAAGACTGTGTGGTGGCACAGGCTGTCATCCCAGCGTTTGGAAAGGGGAGGCAGAAGGATCAGGAATTCTAGGTTGCCCTCAGCTATGTATTGGTGGAGCCAGCCTAGGCTGCATGGTACAAAGCCAAAGGGGCAGAACCGCCTGTGTGGTGAACACATCTATAATAGGAGCACTTGGGAGGGGGTTCAAGGGCAGTCTCAGGTGTACAAAAGCGTTTCAGACACGGTGTGACTAAAGAAAGAAGAGGAAATAGGAAGCATACGTTAGTGTGCTAACACTAAAATAATAAGCATTTTTATCATTTAGATTTCAGACTATCTTCTTTCACTTAAAAATGGTCAGGAATCACTTGTAGCTAGAGATTTTTCTCTGTTCCTCCCAGTCCTGCTGGATGAGTTTCTCTCCTGCACACTGGTACCCTAGCTGTTTATAGAATAATCATTTGGAGGCTTAATATATTAATATTAATTATAATTGTTTGGACGATGGCTCAGGATTTTTACTGCCTAGCTCTACATATGAATTAATCCATTTCTACTAATCCATGTATCACCATGCTTTCCGGTAATGCTGTGGCATCTTACTCCTCTAGTAAGTTCTGGCATCTCCCCGACTCCACCTTTTTTTTTAATCTGTATCTGTTTGGATTTCCCACCTAGCTATATTCTGCCCTGCCAAAGCAGCTTCTTTATTAACCAATGGTAAAAGAAAAAGAAATTCACAGCAAACAGAGGGGAATCCCACTGCACTCATTACATTAAATTTATATCTCTGTTTGAAGGCAACTGATAAATGAATATTATTTCATCTTTCTGAATTTATTTCTGTATGTCTAAAATGACAAAGGGCACCCTTGTCTGCTGAGGTAATGATTTTTTATACCCTTTGACTCAGCAACTCTCCCCCTAGATGTGTGCAATTGAGAAGCCCCTACACCAGTGTGGGGCGGCAGACACTGGGGTTCAGAAAAGAAAACAGCTAAATTTCATCAGTTCCAAACTGGACAGATATAAAAAATTATGGTATATTTGTTTATAAAATTGCATACCACAAAGGAAATGGGAGAATTTTATCAATATGTGCATTATATTTACCAAAAGAAGTGAAGTATCGTATTTTATTTACCTAAAAGAACAAAATCCTGCCAAAATAATCTGTAATACTATGGATACACAGGAGGCAAAGCAATAAAGAAAAGCAAGAAAATAAAAAGCAAGGTGAGGGTTCCCTCGGGTGGCTAGGGAGACAGGAACGATTGAAGACCCACAAGCTCCTGAAGGTGTCATATTGCTTAACCAGGAATGGCTGCAGAATGTTTCCGAGAATTCTCAGGACCATGTATGTAATTTACATAGTTACTTGACAAATTCCAGAAAGATAAAAAAGAAACATAGAAAAGCAAATAATTAAAAGCATAATTTTTGTTAATGTGCATGGGCGTCAAGAATAGTCTTTTAAGTTAAGTCCTAGTCTGCATACATTTCTGAGGTAGGAGGACCTGTCCCTTGTTGGGAGTCTTGCTTCTCTTGACATGTTCTTGCTTCCCAGTCCAGTGCCCTGTTACATTTTGGTTCTTGCACTTTGATTTTTTGTCCTGGATGGCTTGAAAAAGAAAAAAAAGGAAGTATGTACCCCCAAACACCAAGCATTATATTCATGTGCACTTGTCCGTGTGTGTGTGTGTTGGGGTATAACGATAACAAAAATGTATTTCTTGGCAGTGTTTCAAAGCTAATTGAATCTGCTGAAGAGATGGCTCAGCAGTTAAGAGCATATGCGTCCTTGTAGAGGACCCTAGTTTAGTTGCTAGCACCCATGCCGGGCAGGAGAGCTGGTGATGTCGTCTTCTGACCTCTTTAGGCATCTATAGTGAAATTTGTGCATGAATGCATGCATTTACATGAGCACACACATGCACGTGTGCGCGTGCACACACACACACACAATTTAAAGTAAATAAATCTTGAAGGAAAAGAAAGAAGGAAGCACTACCTTCAATTCCATTGCTACTAAATTGCCCCATCTAATTCATCTCCCAGTCTTTGTGGGCTGCCTCCACCTGGAGGAAGACTGTGTCTTCTGTCTTGTAGGAAGGCCCTCGCTGCCATGAACCCACAGTCTAGGCCTCTCTTTTACTTCCTCTTGTGGAGGGAGTTGCTCTCATGTGAGTGTTGGTTTTTCTTCCTTCTCAACGCTACAAGAGTTGTGTTGTGGCAGTATATTTTCTTTCTTTTATCTTTAAGCCTTTCTTGAATCTCCAAATATGGTGGAATAAAGTCCAGTGGTTGAGTAAATGTCTGTCAAGCCCCATGTTGTCTTCTAATTACCCAGCTATTTCTTGCTTCTCCTCAAGGAGCAACTTGGAAGAGTTGCCTGCAAACACTCAATGCCTCTCCTGTCTTCCCGCTGCTGGTTTGCTCACTCAGGTCCAGCCTTTTCTTCTGGCACTGTTCTTAGCAAGATCAGCAATGAGCTCTATGCTGGCACCTTACCAGCTCTAATCTCTGTCTCCCTGATACAGTAGCAGCTATTGGTCCACGGGACAGCGGTCCCGCCTTGAGATGTGTTCTTCTGGTTTCTGTTACTCCTCCTGTTTTACATCCTGCCACTTTGGCTGCATCTCACCTTCTTTTGCCAACTCCCTCATCTCTATCCAGCTCTACATATGGGAATATTCCAGGATTGCACCCTTTAGGCCTATGGCTCTTTATTGTTGTCACCCATGGGGTCATACTTAAACCTTACAGGTTTACTTTTAATTGATTTGGGGGTATCTTTTAATGTACAATCTTTACCTTCTTTTCTTCATCACCCCTTGAAAGTTGTTTACTGAATACTGAACATTTATATATAGCTGATTTTTGCCCCTCTCACTCCTAGCTCCTCTCCCCTTTCTGTCCGTTGTATTGCTATGGTTGTTAGTTGAGTCTAACTTCATCAGATAAGATTCTGAATCTTTATTCCCCTCCCACGCTGCTTTCTCTGACTGCAGATTCTCCTCCATCCTTTGAGGGGTTGAGCTTTTGGATGTTTTGAGAAATTTTTCCTGCTGCTAACTCTCTGTTCTTAGAGCCATTGACAGGGAACCACATGGTTGATACACTGTGGTGGTGAGTTTCTGTCAACCTAACACAAATATAGACACCCCAGGAAGAAGGAACCTCAGACTGAGAAACGGCCTCCATCAGATTGGCCTGTATGTCTATGGAACATTTTATTGGTTGCTCATTGATGTAGAAGGGCTCCCGCCCACCGTGGACAAGATGTGGGCCTGGTCTGTGTGAGAAAGGTAACTGAGAAGACCAGAGGGAGCAAGCCAGTAAGCAGCATTCCTCGGCGGTTTCTGCTTCAGGCTCCTACCTTGAGTTCCTGGATGATGGATTGTCACCTGTAAGTTCAAATACACCCTCTCTTCCCCGTGTTATTTTTGGCCACAGCAGCGTGAAGCTCAGTGGGACGCACCATCCAATATAAGCAGGCCTTTTTCCTTTATTGCTCAGAACCTTAAAGTAAACCTTTTTCTTCTCCTGGTATTTAGTAATGTAAGTGAAGAAACCAAATTGTTTGTTTGCTTCCTAACATTTTTTTAGAAATAATCACTTGGTTTTCTGACAGCCTCCAAAGATGAATGATTTTATTGTATCTTTCTGATCATAGATTTTAATGTCTAGTCTTATAATCTATTAAAGAGACCTTCTCACATTCCAGCTATCCCCTTCTTGAGCAGTAGTGCAGTAAGCCTGACTAAACAATATGGTAGATTCAATGTCTTGTGCTGTTTCCGTTTCTAGTGTTCTGAACAGAAACCTGTGCTCAAAACTGCTTGGTTTTTACCTTTCATCACCTCATCAGTTTGATCTGTTCCAGACTCCAGAGTCTGCATTAATCTCTTATCAAGTCTGTAGCAGATTACCATGAAGTTAAAGGCTCATGAAATCCAGTCTTGTTGTAGTTTTGAATATCTGAAATCAGAAATGGATCTGTAATTTAAAATCAAACTGTGAGGAGAACAATGCTGCTATCTGGGGCTTGAGCACAGAGTCTGTCTATTACAGCTTCTAGAACCTGTCCATCATTCTTGCCTTGAGGTCTCCTTCATTTGTCTTCACACCTCAGGTGACAGGTACAGTTTTTCCCACGTTCCATATTTTACACTCCTCTTCTACCTTTTTCTTTTCCACTAGTAAAGATTCTTGCAAGAATCTTTATGAACTCATACTAGTGAGGACAATCTCCCTTCTTTAAGGCCAAATGATTGGTAATCTTGATGTCTTTTACTGTATAATCCAGTCACAGATTCTGGGCTTAGGAGACGGGATCTCTGGAGTCATTTTACCTGCCACAATGTGTTTGATCCTTTGCAGTCAATTGCTAGCTGAGGCCATAGTGATCTCAAGGATCAGGTTGGTTAGGTGATTGCTTACCGGCTTGACTGGCAGAAGGTGCTGTCTGTTGGCTAGGAGCTTATCTGAGCCTATCACTGGACTAGATACACATGCTTTCCATGAGCTGGGTTCTGGGAAGAAACAGAGAAACAAGCTCTGTTTCAAAGCCTGTGAAGTGCTGCTATAACTGGCCTGATGTCACTCCTCAAAGCAGTGACAGCATTCTCCCAGATGTAAGGGGCTGAGAAATGAGCACCCCTGACTTGATGTGTGGCAATGGCTAACCTCCACTGTGGAAGAGTTATGTGAATTAGAAGATCTTTCACTACTATCATTCAAAATCTGTCATATTTGTTATAAGGCATAACAGACTGAACCAGGCTTCTTTACACTTACTTTTTGGACCTTAGAATTTTCTCTAACAAGCTCAGCATCCCAGTGTCCAAGGGATGGGAAATAACATGTCAAGACAACGGTTTCCATGGCTAGGGTCAGTATTGCTACTGGATTTGCCTTCTGTTTTAGGCCCTTTCTATGAGCATTGCTAGAATATACATTTGTGTGTATACATCCATATATGCATTCATATATAAACAAAGTAAGCTCATATGTAAAGATCCCATATATTAGTCCATTCTGTTATTTCTCGTTCAGATGCAATGGGGCTTTTACTTCATGTCTTCTACTTTCATTTGTATTTTCTATTCTCCTTACTGAGGATTCTGGTGCTCCTTGACAAGAAGTCAAAATATGACATCATTACTCATTGTATTATCCCACACTTAATGCTCACAGTCAAGATAAAATAGCAATATGACATAAACAGCAATAATAGCTTTCTTTCTTCTTTTGTTATAAATCCATTGTATCTTTGTTGTCAGGAATCATGTAAATATTATATAGCTTTCCCTAGCCCCTCATGTAATTCTCTTCCTACTTTCCCAGCCCCACATAATCTTCCATCTTCATGCCTTCTCTTTTTACTAAATAACCTGCTAAGGTTATAACCTGCTAAGGGGCTAGAGGACTGGTTCAAAATTGGCTACACCATAGGACCCAGGTTTGTTTTCCAGTTCCTATAAGGCATCTCACAACTGTCTGTAACTTCAGATCCAGGTGTTTTTCTCTTTTCTGGTTTTTGAGGGCACCAGACACACAAGTGGGACATAGATATACATGCAGGCAAAACATCCATACACATAAAATAGCATTTTTTAAATTATAAAAAAATAGTTCAGTCCAACTTGTGTTGACCATATGTTAGTGAATGTGGGTCCATTCTCTGGAGCAATCTTTTAGTGGCCATACACCCCAAAAGTAATTCTCCCCTGACTACCCACACCTCTTCAGTTAGGCTAGAGAATCATGAGATCCTCTTCCATGCATACTATGGTTTTAGCTGACTTGATCTTGTTCAGGTCACCATAGCAACTGTGACTCCATGAGTGCAATGGCCATGTCATGATGACAGCATTCCACAGCAGCCCTCTGTACCCTCCAGCTCTCACAATCTTTCCACCTCTTCTTCAGCATTCCATGAGCTTTGGCACAGAGGTTGACCAGATGTCCCATTTAGACTGACCAGTCACAGTCACTTATTCTCAGCACTATGATCAGTTCTGCATCTCAGTACTGACTGTTGCCCTCTGCAAAAAGAAGCTTCTCTGATGAAGGCTGAGAGCAGCTCATGTCTATAGATATAAACATGAATATTCAGGAGGTAATTTGACAACAGGGCCTTTTAACAAAACAATGATAGTAAATCTATTTAGGGCTGAGGCTGTACTTTCATATCACTTTGTAAGTCAGCTTGTTTTGCTGATGTCCATGGTATTAACATACAGAGGTATTAACTTTTTACTTGTCATCTTGGTGGCCTATTTCCTGTCCTAGGGAAGATTCCTTAGGAGTTACTTGTGGAAACCATATTTTGACTGTGTTAATAAGACCATTGGAGGCCTTTATAGTTGCAAATCAGTTTTTCAGAAATAAAATGCCATATTTACATTTTCTTCCCTTAGCATAAATGTCAGGAGGCCAGTTGTAAATGGGTTTCTTTCCCTGACAATTTACTTCGTTTTTTTGCCTGACTGCACAAAGCATTTCCGTGCCTTCCTTATGATGTAATAGTCACGAAATTCTGCTGATTCTAGTCACTCTGGCTGGCCATAGTCAGCAAAACCAGTTCCCTCTTATGACACAGATTCAAATTTATTCCAGGGATTTTTTTTTATAAATTCTACTTCTTCAGTATTGGTTATATTATTAAAGTTTTCAGTTTTCCCGAGGGCCTCTTACTATGCTATTCTGATCAGTTGTCTCCAAGTCCTTTCAGCCATTTGATCTCAGTTCTTGATGTTTGTTGGGGGCTGCAGACCTCTGGCCCCTTGACTTCCTTTGCCTGCCTCAGACCCTTTGCCTGCTGGAGTGAAACAACTTGTTTACCTGTGCCTGCAGCTGCTCTGAGCATGAGACCCTCATGAGTTCCTAATGCCAGGGGAGTGGTTCCTGGTGGGTTTTACAGCTGAAAATCTCAAGAGCTGGGGCATTCCTATCAGTTAAGAATCCCTATATAAGCTTCCCTGGAGCACAATAAAGTTGGCATTCTTGTTTCAAGAGTGACCCATGTCCTCATGTCTCTGTCTGTGTGCATGTGTTTTTAAATCTCCAGTATAGTTCCCGGCTCGCGTACTGTCCTGTAGTGCAGGCACTACAGGTGGAGGCCCCCAGAAAGATCAGGAACTAGGGAGATGCTGAGAGACTGCCCTCAGAAGGCTGGCCAGCAAGCAAGTAAGAGGTTGATGGTAAAGGTGGATTGAAGATGGGTGCCACTAATTCTGTTCAGGTATTGACCAGTCAATTGATAGTTCTTTTAGAGAAGAAGGGCACCGGAATTTAACAAAGTTTTTACAGAGACAGTAAACTTACAGAAAAAGAGTAAGTTTTTAAAGAGACATGGTATAGGAAGGATCTTCTGTATTTTGTTTGCTTTCATTGGTTAATAAAGAGACTGCCTTGGCCTGTAGGATAGGACAGCCCTTAGGTGGGCGGAGTAGACAGAACAGAAGGCTGAGGAGAAGGGAAGTGAGCAGACGCCATGATTCTCCGGCCCGAGATGGATGTAGGTTAGAATCTTCTGGTAAGTCACCACCTCATGGTGATGCAAAGATTTCTAGAAATGGGCTAGTTAGCCAAGAAATGGCCAGAGATAATTGGCCAGGCAGTAATTTAATTAATACAATTTTCGTGTGGTTATTTTGAATGTAAGCTAGCCCGCCAGCACCGGAAGCCGGCAGGACACAGCCTGCTGCTCCCTCTTACAACAGTTTGGCGCTATGTTAAAATAAAAGCCTTTCTTTTTTGTTTAAACAGAAAAATGGGAAATGGTGTAGGAGGGTTCTTCTGTATTTCTGTGCTTTCATTGGTTAATTAAAGAGACTGCCTGGCCTGTAGGATAGGTCAGCCCTTAGATGGGTGGAGTAGACAGAACGGAAGGCTGGGGAGAAGGGAAGACGCCAGATGCCATGATGCTTCTATCCGAGATGGACATAGGTTAGAATCTTCCGGTAAGCCACCACCTCGTGGTGACACACAGGCTATTAGAAATGGGTTAGTTTAAGATATGAGAGTTAGCCAAGAAAAGGCTAGAGATAATGGGCCAGGCAGTAATTTAATTAATACAATTTTCATGTGGTTATTTTGGGCATCAGCTAGCTGGTGGCTGGGAGCTGGGAGGCGATGGGACACAGCCTGCACCCTATTACTACAGAGACAGAGTATAAACAGTGAGATTAAAATGAAGAATAAAAGAATAAGACTAAGTCTTTAAAGCGACAGCATAGACAAGCAGATTAAAAGGAGTAAAGAAATAATAAGCCACGAAAAGATGGAATGTATTATTGTATTTCTTTTGGTTTTTTGATTGGAGAGAAACATTTGATTCTGGTAACTGCTAAGAAAGGTATCTTGACTTTAAAATATGGGTCTAAGGATTTGTTGCTTTGGAAAAGAGGTTCTGCTTTTGTTTCCACAGAGGATGAGAACCTGTGGATTTCTTCTACAATGTGATTTGATGCACCAAGAGCCCCTGAAATGTCACTATGAAGAAGCCCCAAAATTTACTTTGCCCAAGAAACATCAGGAAGTAGTCTTGAGAGAAAGCTATGCCCAAATTCCCTACTGGAGTGTGTGAGGTCGAGGGGAATGCTGTGGGTGGCGGCTGTGACAAGCGCTGTGGCAGCGACTGAGGCAGCAGAGGAAGGCGGCTGGGTTCAGAGTCCCACTCCACCCTCCCATACCATTTTGGACCCGGAGCGAGCACAGACTGTTGAGAGTGCTGGCAGAGAGGCCCAGAAGGTGGTGGTGGTGCCAGGAGCCAGCACAATTCCGAGCTCTGTGCACCCAGGAGTTTGCAGTGTGAGCGCCAGCTTTCCCACAGGACCCGAGGAGCCTACACAGCAGTCGCCGAGGGTCCAAGAGCCTGCCTGCTGCTCCAGCCAGTTGTGGTGGTATATGCTGATAGGATTTGCTGAAGGAGGCAGAGGCAGGAGGATCAATTAAGGAGACTATCTGGTAGTTTGTTTTTTTATTTCTGCTGAATTTTCTTTCTCCTTGTGTTAAATGTTGGCATGGTACTATGATTTATGGCCAGAGCACATTATTCATTGTGGTGATGGGAACTGTGATTATTTTAAAAATTTTTTAGCAAGGACTCTCAGGAGTTTTATTTCCAGAATCCAGCCCAATGTGGTGTAGTGTCTACCTTCACAGGATGGTATCTCTGTGGTCTTCATGCCTGTTTTAATTTTGGACCCTTGGCTATGCAGGATTCTATCTTGTTTAATAGTGCAACAAGATGGAAAACCAGAGCCAAAATAGGGCTTCACATTTGACTGTCTGTGGCTAATTATGATTCTGCCCTCAATTGTTTTCAAGTTTTGTGTCCTTTGAACAGCTGTTGAGCTAACGA
Organism: Dicrostonyx torquatus; assembly: GCA_028555095.1. Classification (NCBI taxonomy): domain Eukaryota; kingdom Metazoa; phylum Chordata; class Mammalia; order Rodentia; family Cricetidae; genus Dicrostonyx; species Dicrostonyx torquatus. The sequence continues at coordinate 3,102,532 of JAQHUG010000108.1, forward strand.
GATGACTGCCACTGTGGCCGGGGTTCTGGGCTTGGTGCATGTTCCATTGAGTCAACTGGTGCTGAGCCATCGCCACTGAGACTTCAGGATCACTACAGCTGTTGTGACTGCTATAGTCACTGCTGTGGCCTCTGAGACAGCTGGAATTGCCATCAGTCAGAAGACTGCTGTGGCTAGCACTGTTGATCCCCTTGCCAGACAGGTTGCCACTGCCTAGAAATCCAGAATTCCCTATTTAATTTTCTCCAGGGCATTTTTTGGTTTGACTATAGAGCAGTTGGAGTATATGATTGGCTGCTCCCTTTCCATTCATTATATTTGTGCCACACCCATGGCAGTCCAGCCACTCTCATATGGCCTAGGCTTGCTGAACAGCTGGCCTTAGGAACTCCTGTGGCTGGAGGGTTTCTATTGCTCTCCCTCTACAACAGGCATAAGCAGTAGCAATAGCAGCAGCAGTGATGTAATATCACTCTTTGCCCAAGTGAGCAGGCTTCCTCTGAGAGCAGTATGGGTTAGCAGGCTATGGAAAGACCAGTGAGCCAGGTCAACCTAAGACAGAGACCTTGTGTGCTGAGGCAAGTGTTCTTTATGACGGGTAAGATGTGAATTTGCGCTTTTGCAACCCAAGACAGGCCTGGCCTAATTATATAGAAAAAGGGAAGTTGTTGGGGACTGCAGACCCCTGCCCCCTTGACTTTCTTTGCTTGCCTCAGACCCTTTGCCTGCTGGAGTGAAACAACTTGTTTATCTGTGCCTGCAGCTGCTCTGAGCAGGAGACCCTCATGAGTTCCTGATAGCAGGGGAATAGTTCCTGATGGGTTTTACAGCTGAAAATCCCAAGAGCTGGTGCATGGCTGTCAGTTAAGGATCCCTATATAAGCTTCCCTGGAGCACAATAAAGTTGGCATTTTTGGCATTCTTGTTTCAAGGATGATCTGTGTCATTTCTCTCTCTCTCTCTCTCTCTCTCTCTCTCTCTCTCTCTCTCTCTCTCTCTCTGTGTGTGTGTGTGTGTATGTGTTTTTAAATCTCCAGCCTAGTTCCCACCTCTACAAAAAGGTTAAAAACTAAGAAGTAATACCTTTTTTTAAAACTGTTTCACATTCATGGTGTTTTATCATTTCTATGCTCTTACTACACACATATGTGTGGACACACATACACATATGCACACATGCATGCATACACACACATGGATATGCACACATATTCATGTGCAAACATTCTCTCTCTCCCTCCCCCCATCTTTCACACACACACACACACACACACACACACACATACACTTTTTTCCCTGACCATTTAAGGGTAAGTTTTCTGTTCTATCAGTCTATGTCTGCTTACTAAAGGTCAGACATAGACCTTCTGTGCTTTTCTAAGCACAGAGAAGCCAAGCACAGTGAAATGTATCACTGTTAGAATACCTCCCCACCTAGTCTCATGTTTCAGCTCTGTCCTCTGAGCCATTTGCAACCTCTGTAGCCTCTCCTTTCACATCAGAGTTCCAGGCAGAAGTTGACTATTGATTTCCATTATTGACTCTTTATGCTCCTTTAATCTGGTCCATCTCTGTAGCTTTGTCTTTTATGACTTTGGGTTTTTATATATGTGTAACTATAACATAAAGGGTGCTGTGTTAGACAATTTTTAGTGTGCATTTCACATTATTACTCAAACACCACTGCCTATCCCTCTTAAAAACTGTGTCATTTCATTCTGAAACTCTGTACCCACTAACCAAATCTACCCTCCTTCCTTCAGTCGCTGACAGCCAATACTCTAGTCTTTAGCTCTGTAAATTTGTACACTGTAAGTGATCATGTCAGTGAATGATGCGGAATTTATTTGTGTGAGGAGGGTATTTGATGGGCTTATTTTACTCACCATTATGTTTTCATAGTTCATCTGTATCATGCATGAATCAGAATTTTATTCTTCTTAAAGGCTGAATAATATTCCACTGTGTGTATATAACATTTTGCATAGAGCTATTATAAATATTGATACATAGTAAGTTATCCATTTGAATCTCTGCTTTCAAGTCGTTTAGATTATACCCATGAGGGGTGTTGGTAGATTATATACTACTTCTACATTTCATGTTGGAGAGATTTGCATGTTCCTTTCCCACAGTGCCCTCAGTATTTTACAGTCCCAGTAACCATGCCCAGATGTTCCAATTTCTTCACATCCTTCACATCACGTGTTATTCCACCCTACCCTCCCCCTCACTTTTTTCTTTTCAAGTGGTAGCCATTCTGGTGAGCATTCATTGATAGATTAATATTTCTTTGGGATTTCAACTTGCATTTCCCTGGTTAATAACACCAAGAATCTTTTCAAGTACTTCTTGTCCATTTATAAATTTCATTGAAGAAACACATATTCAAGTCATTTGTACATTTTTAAATGAGATCATTTGTTTGTCATTATTGTTCTTAAGTAGTAGGAGATGTTTCCATTTTCTGGACACGAATCCTTTATTAGATAAAGGATATACAAATATTTTCTCCAGTTCCTTGACTCTTAGATTTTTACCCTTTGGCATTATCTTGTGGTGTATCTAATACTTTTTGATGATGTTCAAGTTTGTTTCACTTTTTCTCCCTCCCTCCCTCCTACCCTTCCACCCTCCTGCCCTCCCTCTCTCTTTTCCTTCTTCTTTCATTGACTTTGTTTTTTGTGACATACATAAGAAGTCATTACCAAATTCAGTGTCACAAATGTCTCCCTATTTTTTTCTAAGGATTTTATAGTTTCAGCATGTTTAGATCTTAGTCCATTTAGGGTTGGTTTTTTTTTTTTGTATGCAGTAAGATGAGAGTGCATTGTTTTACAGGTGACTGCCCAGTTCTTCCAGAATTGTTTGCTGAGAATGTCATCCTAATTCCATTGATTCTTCTTAGCTCCCTTGTCAAAAATCATTTGAGCATACATGTGAGGATGACTTTTTTCTGGGCTAATGCACATTCTTTTTCACTTGTTCAGTGTATCTCTCTGCAGGCCAGCAACACATTGTTGGATTACTCTCACTTTGTGCTGTTTGGGATCGGGAAATATGAGACTTCCAACGTTGTTCATTTTCAAGATTGTTTTGACTACTAGTGGTGAGTTTTTCACTATAGCCTTTATTATATTGTAGAAGCTTCCTTCTAATCTTACTTTGGTGGGTTTTTTGAAATTATGAAACAATATTGAATTTTGTCAAATACTGTATCAATTTAGTTATGTATTTTTCTTATTTGTTGTAAAATATAGTATATTTCATTGATTGTTTTTAATATCTAAGAAGAAATTCAACTTTTCATGGCTTATGATACCTTTAATATACTGAAAATTCAATTTGCCTCTTTTTAAGCAAGAAATATCATTTTTTAAAATGTCCATTTGGTTGGGGGGAATGTTCATTTTTTTGTTCTGAAGCTCTTTAGGTCTGCCCTACCTCTACTACCTGGAGACTCCACCAGATCCTTCTTGTGGACCCACTTTGCTCCTTCCTCTGGACTTTCTCAGCTTCTAGTCCATGCCCTTTTTGTTGGCCTGGCCCCCACACCTAGAAATGCTTTCTCCTGAGACCCCCCCCCCAGTGGCCACACTTGGCTGGGATTTGCACTCACGTACCCCTACCTGAGTATTTCCTCTCTCATTCCTGTCCTCCATCACTATCTCACCTGCATCCTGTAGCAGACTGCTTGTCGGTGGTCTCCTCCCACTCTACAGTCATCCCCTGGAGACTCAGCCACAACTTGTTATTTGTCGTTTTTTTTTTTTTCCGTTTAGCTGCAACTTCTGGCTTAGTCTTCTTTTCAGAAATATATTTCTCTTATTTATAATAGCCCCCAAGTTATTTTGCCTAATTTCTTAATTTTGATTAATGTTCGTTCATCTCTCCTATAATTTTTCTTAGTACTTTAAAAAGTATAGTTCTTTGGGGGATTTGCTGCTGTTGCTGTTTTCATTTTAATTCTTGTAATGCCTGTCTGGTGCACACTCATTATACTGAGGATGGTATTCTGCATCTTGACTTGTTTGCTAGTGTTAACTTTAAGATTTGATCCATTTCCTTCCCTGCCTGTCTTGGTACTGACTTCCTTTATTTTCGTGAACTAATCATGGCTCAATATAGTTCTAATGGCATTGCTCCAGAACTCTCTCCTCAGGTATCTTGTAGCATTTTGCAAACCTTCGGCAGGTTTTCTTTTGGGATGTTTACTCCCTACTTTTACTCAGAATATCTTTCTTTCTTTTTCCTGTCTTTCTTGTTCCTGGTCTGCCAAGTTTGCAGCTTTTTTTTTAAGTTGCTCCATGTTTAGGACTTTGTTCTGGGAGAAGTTCCAAGGGTTTAGTTTTGACTCAAAGGGCCCAGACATCCTTGGTTCCTCCAGGCTTTACCACTACGGCAAGGCAGGGACTGTGAAACTCCTCTTTCTTCCAGAAGTCACCAGTACGTTTGACTAGTTTAGGGTTTTCAAGTCCCTCTACTGAGCTGTGCCTTGCTCTGGTGTCACAGAGGTGAAGCACGATTAATAAAAACTCAAAGAGAGAAATTGGGTTTCAACCTGAAGACCAGAGCAGCCAGCCACTGGCTCTTACCTCTCTCTCAGCCGAAAATGGCGATCCTGCCTCCAGCAATCTCAGGATGAGACTGTGACTGAAAGCTGTTTCCTCCCGTTTATCATCCTCTCTAGTGCTGGGATTAAGGGTGTGCACCACAACTGCCTGGTTTCTATGGTAAGCTAGTGTGGCTACTGGGATTAAAGTGTGTGTCATTGCTGTCTGTAAGGCTGGCCAGTGTGGCTGTATAACTTTTCTGATTCTCGGACAAGCTTTATTTATTAAAATCCAAATGAAATGGCACTACACAGAGGTGTCGACACAGCTAAAGGTCCCAATGGCTTCCTCACCTCGCTCATACTTTGTCATCAATGGTAGTTCATTGTCACTCCGTTTTCAAGATCATTTCCACAGAGCCTTGACTTTTTTGCCTTCTCTGTTCTTTAGTTGAGGATTTTCTTTTGAACCCACTTCTGCTGCCATCTTCCTACAGTCCACTCAAAGCTAACTCTTATATATAAATGCCTTTCTTACACAAAACCTTCTTTATCTGAGTCATGGCTCCATCATCTACCACATTCTGCTAAGATGATATCTAGTGATCTGCTGCATTGACTCATTTCTCTCTCATTCAGCATATAGGCCGTCAGGACTTTCTAGGGCCCACATGGAAGTAGACCACTGGTAGGCTGTATTTGTCTGCCTAGCCAAACCATTATCATGATCAGTAAATCTCTCACATCCTATATCCGTGTCTCAGAACAAGAGGCTTAGTTTCCACAATAGCTCGTGATACAGTGATTTTTCCAAGATGCTGATTGAGAACTTCATCAAAGACCTACATGACAGAGGGAGGATGTCCGGCAATGGAGGCCTTCAGTTTTGGGGGGTAATAGTTCTCCAGTCTATGGTACCCAATACTCAGGTCAGTGGGTATGAGCATAGTTTGATAGGACTAGCTGGGGAAGAGTGGATCTTCACTGGAAAGTCTCCTGATGCAGACTGAGTGTCTTTCTTGTTTGGAAAACCCTAAACATTGACTCTGTGACCTTCACAGAAATTCTAGAAACTTTCACAGCCTTTAAAGATTGCCTTCCTGCTTAAAGGAACTCAAGTGGGCTTCACTGTTTGCTACCAGTGAAGCAATGAGCCAAAGGTCTTTGTCCAGCTTTTCTAATATATCCATCACAGCCTGTGACCTCCACAGATAATCCCTCCATCTTGATAGCTCATCTTCTCAGCTGCCATTTCCATTCTCTTCACAAAATAGAAGAAAGAAACATTCCAATTTTTCTGCATATCACCATAATTGCTGAGTACTGACTTTCATAGCAATAATTTCTACTGTAAGAAGAACCAGCTAGGAGAGTATTTTATTCCCTACTAACGAGCACAGCTTACTTTCCAGTATCAAAAGTTCTATTATTGGTATATAGTCCTAATGTGTGTATATATATATACATATATATATTATTGCTACGGCTTCTAGTTGGCATGTACTTGTATAGTTCTTCCTCACAGTCTTGTTATTTCCTCAGGCTTTACTTCAGTCTCTGAGCTCCAGCATCTCTTTGACTCTCAGGCAAAGTAGAAAACCAATGAAAATAAAGAAAAATTTAAGGAAATTTGAGAAAAACTGGAAGTGTTTTGCTAAATCAGTGATGGAAGAAAATTTAAGAAACAGACATTTGAAAAGACCTCAGTCAAAAACATTTGATCAACCAGGAGAGAAGGATGTAGAATTCTGACATCTGGTGTGTTTGTGTGGAAGCTGACTGCAAGACCACAGATGCATCTCGGGATGAACTCTGAATGGATGACTGCCAAACACTGCAAAGGCCTCAAGGGAGCCATTCACAGAACTAAGACAGTAGCTGCTGAGTGACTAGTCTGCTTTGAACTTCACACAGGACAACGGCGACTCCACATGCCGCAGGCCTCTGTAGAATCAAGGATGTTTTTCGGTCCTTAGGGGAAACAGAACATAAACTCTAATGCTGCTTTTATGCTTTTTAATCTCCGGGAAGATGATTTGAAACTTTCACATCAATCCTTCATGAACTAATAAATATCTGCATTTACCTTCAACAGTATTATGTCCAAGATGATTCATGATTCTATTTAAATGCTTCCACTTTAGCTATTTTGTTTATAGTTTATTGAAGTTAGGCATTATTTTTTTTCTGTTTGCATTTTAATGTATTTCTTCAGATATTTGTCACTGCTTGGTTTTGTCAATTATAAGTCCAATTTTATGTTGTTTTGTGGCCATTATTTCTTTCGGAATCCTTGAAACTTTGAGGCTGTTGGCTTTATGCATATGGAAAAGATGTGCTGGAGTGGTGCGGGAAAATTGTCTGTATTCTGTCAATCATGTTTTAAATAAATACTGATTGGCCAGGTAGGAAATATAGGCGGGTCAACCAGACAGGAAGTAGAGGCAACGCGATGAGAAAGTCTGGGAAGCAGGAAGCTCCCTTGGCATTCCTGCACAGACCACCAAGACCAATGTAAGCTGTCTAGCTGAGAAAAGGTACCGAGCCATGTGGCTGACATAGATGGGTTAATATAAGTTATAGTAGCTAGTAAGAAGCCTGAGATAATGGGCCAATCAGTTAATAACCTGATGTAGATTCTCTGTGTGATTTTCTTTGGGGCTTGCTGGCTGTGGGGTACCAGGCGGGACAGAAACCCCAACGAGCAGGCGCCTCATGTTATGCTGGAGGAGCTTGTAGGCTCTTGTACCTCTCACAGTTCTTGCTGCTGTTGAGTCTTCCAAGGGTTCAATGTCCCCCAGAGCTGTCTATACTTCATATTTCTCCTTTCTGAATGCCGGAGCCTTCTGGCCACACTTAGCCTTGCAGCCCGTGCGCTTGACAATTTCTCTTACCCTTGCATGCTCCCCAGATTGTATCCTCTAGACTGTCCAGGTCGTAGCTGTTGGTCCTTCCAATTGTGTTGTGAGTTTGGGAAGCAACTAGATCACTGACATCTATCTGTACAGGCAGAGGGCTGGCCCACATCCTTAATCAGCCTGCTAGGGGGACTCAGCTAAGAATGTCATGTGACCGCTGCTCCTTGGTTCAGGGCTTTACAACCCTTTGCTGTGGGCGTGTATTCAGAAATTGATCTTCTCACTCACATGGGGCTAGGGCTACCAAACTCGGTTTATCTCAGTTGTTGACACCTGTCTCAGGTGTGTACCAATGGGGTAACTCATAACAGCACGCTTTAATGCCTGGGACAAACCACAAGCCACCGGCACCTTTTTGGCTCGCCAGCATCTGCAGGCCCGCTCTTCACAGCTGTTTCCCAGGACTGCCTCTTGCAGCCTGGAGCCCTGGAAGATTAAATTCAGGCTTCCAGTCTTGTGCCCTGTTCTTAGGACCCTAGGATAGCTCAGTTTCAAACAATAGCTTGTCTTTCAAGGTGGCACCCAGGCTCAGCATATCAAGTCAGACAGGATGGCATTGCTCTTCACCGCTGGCTTATCCAGCTGCTGAAGAAGTGCTGTTCTGGCAAAATCTGCTGACTTTAAGACTTGTGGAGGCTGGTGGCTTGTTCCGTGGGCAGGACTGTCAGTCTCTTTCCACCAGGGACTCCTGGCTTTCATTCAGGAGGATTCTTTGTTCCCTTACCCATTGGGGTGCCACACAGCGGGAACTGTGTTCCTCATAGTTTCCCGTCTGTCTCCCCACTTTTCTGTTAGCATCACCATCATGAATTTCTGAAACTCTTCCCCTTATCTTAATTTTGGAGGAGTCTGTTTTGTCCGGTTCTGACACTTCAGCTCTACCACAGCACACAGAGACCACCTCTGGGCTGGCAGCTTCCCAGAAAGTCCCCCAGTGCAATGTTTCTTAAAGATTCGATTTCTCAGGGAATTTTTCTCATTACTCATTTTTCCCTACCTGCAGTGGGTGGGCTGCATGTCTGTGAGTCTGTGTGTGTGCTGTGTGCACATGTTCATGTGGGCTTGTGTATGTGTGTGTGCAGGTATGCAGGGAGGGTAGAGGTCAAGGTAATCACTCTTTACCTCAGTTTTTGAGACAGGAATTCTCCCTGAATCTGGAGCTGAAGGATTTGACTAGCCAGCCTGGCTATTGAGCTCCGAGCATCTCCCTATCTCTGACTCCCAAGAACTGGGATTAAGTGCACGTCACTATGGTTGGATTTTCATGGGTTCTGGGGACCCGAACTCAGTTGCTCAGGCTTACACAATGAGCACTTTAAACGCTAAGCCACATCCCAACCCCCTGTCATTTTTCAAATGACCGCTATTGTTGCTCTCTATGGCCACCCTTGGTATTTCAATGCATATTGACATTGTGCAATGTTCAAATTAGGATAAGAGCTGCTATGGCCTCAGACATGATCAACTTGGTCATGAAAACATTAGAAGTACTTTTTTCTTTCTTGCTTCTTTGAAATACATTCCCACAGTCATGACCTATAGTCACCCCACTGTGACAAATGCATGTTTCTAATGATGCCGTAGTTTTCACTAATTTTATAAAATATCTCTTGTCCTCAGAGAATTTATGATTTTATATGTAGAAAAGATTAGTTGTCTTCTTTCCCTTCTATTTTACACATTTTCCCTGATATGCCAATATTGCTAAGCACCACATATGCTTAAAATTCTTAATATTTATAAAAATTGCAAAAACAATTTGCATTCACTTCTTCGACATTTGTAAACACTGCGCTAATCTGAACTGCTTACCTTCACAGTATACTTAGAGCGACGCATTGCCAAGACCGCCTTGGTATTGAACTGTTCCAAACCTAGTTTGGAAAGACTATTTTAAAATCAGTCTCCTTTTGAGACTTATTAAAATGAAATAATACTTTACTTGGGAGTGAAAGTGAACGGCTGTGGGAGGGACACCCAGCAGGACGTGACCCTCGTCTCTGTGGCCACTCAAAAGTTCCTGGCCCTTGTCCTTCTATTCTGGTTCTTGCTGTTCACTTTTGCCATTTTCACTTCTCTCTGTCCCTCAGATTTTTCCAGCTTTTATGGCCTTTACCAATTCTTGTTTTTGGTTGTGCCTAATCTGATTTTTTAACTTACTTGCCAATTAGTCTTTATGATTACAATTTTTTAAATAATTTTATTTCACTTAGAAATAAAGTTTGGGCCTTGGATTAATGTGTTACTTAAGACCCTCCATGACGGGTAAAACATACACCCTTGTGCCAATACTAATTCTGGGACGGAGGTAAGTTACTTGACTTCTCTGACCCAATTTCTTCATTGACACGGAGAAAGACCATCTCATGTACCCAAGGAATCAGGAGGTTGTGAGGATTAAATGTGCTAATCTGTTCAGTGTGTAGAAGGCCCTTCAGCACGCAGCTGGTGCTGGGCTGCTGGGGCCACCAACGTCATTTCTGGGCTCTTTGCTTTGTCATCTCCCATTCTGTTTCAGAATGCACTTGCAGGCTTTTCTCTGACAGTCATTTTCTGGGTCCCATTTTCGAAGCCCAGGTCTGCCTCTCCTTCAGTGAGGTGTCTTATCTTTTGAGGATCTCCTTCCACTTCAGTATGTCTGCCCCCCTGACAATTCTTTTGCATTTATCGTACCAGGAAAGTCACATTTTCTGTCCACGTTTTACAGTGGGAGCCCCAGAAGTGTAAATTCAAACCCCACGCCTGACTTCAGCCACAGGGCTGGGCTTTCTCAGGGAATTCCATTTCCGCTCTGGAATTCCCTCCATTTATTACCTTGTATGCTTTGACCCACTTCCACAAACGTTTCGTGTGACTCCTGTAGATGTCCTTAGTCTCCACCTTGCAGGACCCCCCACCCCACTTCCCGCTCCTCACACCAGTTTCTTTCCTCCTCTGGCAGGGCATTTAGTCCCACCGAGCCTCATAGGAAATGACAACCAGAAAAGAGAAATCGTATTATTAGGTGCCTCTCTGCCGTCACTGAGGCCAAAAGCGTTTATACCAAGGGCAAGGCAGATTGGGCTGGTGCGGGGAAATTTCATTTTCAACCTGAAGACTTTGATCCTGTAGAAATAGTCTCCGATGCCTTTCTTCTTCTGTTTTCTCCAGTGAGTCATTTGGATTTAATCATCCCCTCTGATAGCTGCTGCTGTGTTAGTCATATCGTCTCACGGAACTCCTGACGCGGATGAATTGTGCCTTGAAAAATGACTTTGGGCAGATACATTAGATTAAGCCAGGGTGCTGGGGCTGGCTGATGCAAGGCTGAAGGCTGTTTGCAGAGATCTTGCTGGGTCAGAAGTAGAAATTAGTCCACTCTCCCTACTAGGACCTGGCCTGTTTGTTCTGATTGCCCACCCCAACCTTCTCGGAGTCATTTGTTTGCCAACCCCTAGGTGTGAAAATCAAGCCACTGACATGAAATTTCTCCATAATAAGGGTTCAGTTAGTGGTTAGTGTGATAAAAAAAAAACAAAAACAAAAAAACACCAAACAGATTGAATCTTTTACTCATAGCAATATCTATTTCCATTGTGTGTATTTGTATAAAGCATTTACCATGTGAACATTTCTGCATGGACATTCATGTTCATTTCCAACTATCACCACCACCTCTAGAACTTGTTTATCATTTCAAATTGAAAAATAACTATTTGTTCAACAAGAATTCCCCCTTTCTCTTTCCCTCAGGCCCTGACACCACCATTCTACCTCCTTCTCCTCTGAATTTGATTGCTTTGGGAATTCCATATCAATGGAATCAGAACATTTTCATCTTTTGGTGACTGGCTGATTTCACTTAACGTAATGCCCTAGAGGTCCAGTCGTGTTACAGCGTGCACCAGATTGCACTTTTTAATGGGCTGTTATACACACATCTCGTGGAAATCTAGTTTTGTATTAGCCAAACTGCCACCAGACTTTCCATCTCATCACTGCTGACGTCATCCCTGGCATCTCTCACCCATCAGTTCTTTAAACCTGACACTCCCCCACTATGGCCAGCCCAGCTCTGTCACCTTGAGCTCTCCTGAACCTTTCAGCAAAAGGAGACTTTGGGAATGAATCATATTCACATGAGAAAGAAATTTTTATCTGATATATAGAAACTGACTTAATTTTTAAAGACATTTTAAAAAATTATTTATTATGAACACAATGTTCTGCCTGTATATTTCCCTACATGCCAGAAGAGGGCACCAGATCTTATTCTAGATGGCTATGAGCCACCATGTGGTTTTTGGGAATTGAACTCAGGACTTCTGGAAGAGCTGCCAGTGCTTTTAACCTCTGAGTCATTTCTCCAACTCCAAAAACTAACTTATAAACTGAAAATTTGAAGGCATTTACCTTGTTGTGTGTGTGTGTGTGCGCATACTAAAGTGATTACAGCAACAATAATGAATTTGGAGGTCTCATCCGTTTATTTCTCCTGTTGGGTATTGTGTGATGCAGGTGGTCCAGTCTTAGTCCCCTGAACTCAGGCATTTTTTTCTTGCTGCAGGTCCCTATCTCGCTCTCATTCTCCTTCCTCCTAACTATCCTTGATAGACCTCTGACAGCTCCTACTACACAACTGTCAGTGACCTCCCTTTGTCTACACAGTAAACACAATCTCCTTGTCTTAGTTTATAGAGCACATAACGCAAATTACCTGTCCAGATGCATCCAGAAAGGAGGCTTCATTACATTTGCCATGGTCTTTTTCCTGTTTCCTGCTGGCCATCTGCTGAAAGCATCTTACTCAGAGTTCTCACCAAAATTCCACCCTGACAGCAGACCCACCCGTGAGGTACAGGGAACAGGTCTGGGTAGATGGACACTGCTCACTGCTGACCATTTACCCAAAGCGAACCCTGACTAATAGTCTTTTTGCTTTTATTTTATCAGTGTTTCTGTGGGTTGTAATGTCGGTGGTGGGGAATGAGATGGGGTGGAATGTAACTCCAAAGAGGCTTTTCTCTTAGGTGAAAATAATGTGATTTTTGAAATATAAAGCATAACCTATTGTTTTAAAGATCTGTTATTTCTGGTCTAATGGAAGATGGGGCAAAATTGGAGGACTTGGATAATTTTTATAACTTTGGACTAGACACAGTCCTTCAAAATGTTGACACTTAGGTTCTCATAAAAGATAATATACTTCCTTAGAAAATTTAAATTCTGAAAGAAAAAATAAGCACAACCCTAAATTACTACCTTGGCAGGGTAATTCTAGACCAGTCTTCCACAAAATATGTGATACTTGTTTCAAGGTTGCTCATCTAATGAATTTTAAAACTATTTTATGCTCATAAGATATTATTAATATCACATTTAATGTTTCAAAAGTCAAAGCATTTAAATGGTGGGGTTTGTTCTCAAGGGAAAATTGCTATGCTCAGTTTGTAGAAAAATAAATGTTAAATCGATTCTACCTTGAATGACATCTATTGGGAGGAGTACATCAGAAGCGGGGACATCACTAGGAAGTGAATGATGAAGCAGATTGCGGATCATAAATTTTTCCAGATATTCCTTTTAGGAGATGTTCTGATGAGGGCCCTATTATTATTTTAAGATTCTTAAAAGATGGAGAAAGTCCTGAAGGACCAAAGTATATCTCTGTGTGTACACATGCATGTGTGTATATGCATATAAACATAAATATCATCTTTAAAGGGAACCAAAGGAAACCTGATCAGCAAGATCAGTTTGTTTAGCTCTAAGTTGGATATAAGGATTGTAGGCCAGATCCTCAGACTCCTTATTGTGTGTCCGGAGGCATGCTGGATCCTGTAGAGGAACAGTGCGGCTTTATGAAACCCGGTATGTGTTGGACAATTTTAATCTCCTTCCATGACAAAAGACAGGACCTGGTGGCTTGGAGGCAAGCAATGGGGTCCATTTATCTTCCACTCAAATTTTCCTTTCTACCCCACATGGGATGCCTGTTAGCAAAATAAGCCGAGCACCGTGTTTCTAAAGCTGCAGTCCTTGTAGAGATTCTGAGACTTATTAAATGCAGGCATATATTCCTATAGAAAGGGTTACCTCTTAAGGTAATCCGGTTGTTTAGAACCGTTGACTTAAAGACATGCATGATTATTAGACTGTTAATATATTAATTATGAACAGACAATAGCACACATGCATGCTTAATCCATCCAGCCTTCCTGGGTACAGTCAGTGTTTAGAATAGAAAATGATTAAGATACTATTCCTGGCATTGAGGAGTTGCTCTTCTGGGCAATGACTCCCGTGGAGAATGGGCCAGAGGCATTTAATAGTTCAGCTGGAGGGGCACCTGCAGGATACATTCTTCTAAATCAGTGGCTGTCTTCCCAGGCTACACTTGACCACAGACCTGCCTAGGCCTACTCTCTGAAGTGAGGCCTCAGGCAGTGTTCTTGAAGGGTTTTCCTGGCAACACTAATATGCCCCAGTGTTGAACCACAAGACGGTGTCCTAGAGCAAATCAACTGATGCCTACAAGCTGCTCAGTACAGCGGGAATTTTTAAGGCTAGGACTCTGCCAGAAATACTGTCCTCATTTGACAAACATTCATGTGTGCACCAAGGACTGACGAGCATTGCTTTAGGTGCTCAGAGACAGCGCAGTCATTAAAGCAGATATAGTCTTTGCCCTCAGGAGTCTTACTGTCTAGGCCTTAAGGATTCATTAAACAGTGAACCAAATCACGGCAAAATCTCAAGCTATGACGCACACTTTGAAGCAGTAGAGGGTGCTGTGGGAAGCAAGGCTGCGTGGACTTGACTGGAGGCTCAGAAGGAAGGGAACATTGAGTTCTAATCTAAACTGGGAGCAGGAGTGAAAGTAGGGCCTATGTGCTGTGAGCACTGAGCTGAACTTCCAGAAAAGAGGTGTGGCTACTGAGAAGGAGACCCTGGCAGAGGGCTACAAGACAGAAAGCAGTATCCAGACTCGGAGGAGGGGGAGAGTGGGGAGTTGGAAAGCAGGCCAGATGGAGGAATGATGCAGGAGAGTCAGTCCATTCATCCAACTCCTTGACTATTGGAACAACAGAGGAAGGAAGACAGATTCCTCAAAGTAGTAGAGGCCAGACACTATTTGCTGACCCAGGAGCTACTGGCGAGGAGAACATTAGTACACTCTTGGTCAGGAAGTGACAGGAAGATTAGGTGGGAACTCTCTCATTCGTCTCTTTCTCCGAATCTACCCTTCTCGCAGCAAGGAAGGAAGCAAACAAGACTTTCAAGGGCAGCCAGATAAAAGTTCAACCCAAAAGCTTATTGAGCTGCTTTGAAGTGGTTTTCACTTAAGGAAATAGGAAGGGAAGGAAAACTCGGGCGAGCGAGGAGACGCTCTCCTGCCTCGCCCTTCGCCTTTGTAGTTCAGATGTTTGCATTTGATGGTCAGTTCCTAGGAGACCTGGAAAGCTGCACTCCAAGCATTTCTGCTTCCAAAAGAAGTTCACAACCAAAACACCTTGTAGGGGTTCCTTTATTGCTGCTGCTTAAAAGAGAAATCCATTCCTGTCACAGGCACAGGCTGCTTCAGACTCAGCTAGGCTGGGCCTGCTGATTCCAGCCGGGAATCTTGCTGTGTGTGGTCCTGGATCCAAACACTGCAGCACGGTAGGAGCCAAGCTTTATTTGTTCCACAGCCATATAAATATAAATACACAACATCACGTATTATACAAACTCGCAAGACATCCTCCACTGTTACTCCACCCAGTCTCTCCAGTTCTTAAATGTTCATAAGGACCTTCAAGGTGGGGTCAATCTGTGGCGTCTCTGCTGCATGTTGCCTCTTGGGGTCAACCAGGGGAAGCATAAGTGCAGGCTCAGAACAAAACCTGCCTCAAAGTTATTCAGAGGGATTTGTTCGCCATCTTGATTTCGGGTTTAAATTTAGTTAACGATTTCTTCAGTTATCCAGTTCTTATTGAAACAACATCAATAAATACATCTCTCTCACAACATATTTCCTTACAGGGAAAAAAAAAATAAAGTTTGCTTGAAGGCAATTTAGTCACTTCTGATTTCTGAAGCTAAAAGGTCTTTACATTACCGAGGGTTTCATTTAAAAAAAAAAAAAAGTGTGATCTCAAACCATTACAATCTGTGAAAATCACAGAGACATTGAAAAAATGTCTAATTCCATGCTGTGTGCACTGAAATCGTGCACAGATAGGGAAAAAAAAGCATGGCCATATTTCCCTGAGGGTAATTCTTCCATGCAGAGCAATATTACAATGACACATTTTTGTAAATATTTTGAATGTGCACAATTGATTTTTGTCACTTGTCCAACACCTCGAAGTGCTGACAACACCCTAACACACGCTTCTGGATCTGCTTCAGCGAGCAACTGGCAACCATCTACAAATGGCTGCTCTGTTTTGATGTACGCTTAATTAATGCTGCATAGGAAGCTCCAAATGGCACAGTTCATGAGTTTAAAATATTAATTTTTAGACTGGTTCTAAAATGGAAATTGAACTTAATTTCACATGGTTATTAAATTCTCTCACAATAAGTCCAACTTTAAGAAAAAGGGATTCATTAAAATCTTTTATGATTTTAGTCCAAGGATGAGAATTACATAAGGATGTTGTAGACAATACATGGCTTCAGCATTGCAACTTTATCTACCAACTCACAGCGGATGGGTGGGATTCTGAGTTATGACATCTGGCCACAAAGTCCAAGCTGTTTTTTGATGAAATTCGAGATTAGTCGCTGTGGCCGTTGCTGGTACTCCACCAGGACATCGTGGGATAAATTGATTTGGTCACTCTCGAGTCTGTCAAGAAGTGTCACACAGACCACAGCAGCTAGGAAAGCAAGTCACATGGTTAGTGATGCAAACAGGCTCATCTGTTCTACAGGATATCAACCTAAAGTGCTGGCATTCACAACATGTACGTTTTAAATTGTTCCCCTGTAATGTGGACATAATCTGCTGGATCCTTTAGTTTTCTCTATCTTTTCTTCCTTCCTTCTTTTCTTTCTCTCTTCTTTCCTTCCTTCCTTTCTTTCTTCCTTCCTTTCTTCCTAAGACTCATCTAAATTAGTTAATTGAAAATATTAAAAATCTCCTTTCCTCTGTAGAATAAGGAAAGTCTTTTGTTCAGAAGAGAACAAGAAAAAATAATCTAAGGCACACAAACGTCTGGACTTTCAATTGCACTTGCTAATGCTGGAAGGAGGCTCCTCCCCTTCAAAGATACACCTGAAATGACGGTTTATTCCTGGGGGCAGCATATGAATGTGCTTGAGGCAAGTGCAATGAAGCAGCTGTGGGATGCTGGCCAGAAGATACCCATAACGGTAAACACAGGCTCTGATGTCAAACGCTTGAACCTAAGACTTTAGCACAAGAAAGAGCAAACACATGGGCGTTTAATTTTCAAAGAATGAAGGAAATCTTGTGTTAGAAAACAAAACAACAACAATGTGTGGGAAAGAACATAATATGTTTTAGAAAGCAAAGTTCTCTCTTTTTTTTTTTTGATCCAAGGGAAGTATCTTTGATTTGTCTTATTAGGAAAATCCAGACAGAAAAAGTGGGTACTATATCAAGTTTTTATTATCAGTTTTGTATCAAGACTCTGATTCCAAAGAATATGCTTACTTATATTGGGATCAGTGCTGAGCCCTTAGGATTGACAACAGTGGCAGTAACCTTGGTCAGCATCTAAAGTGCATTACTGCAAAGGGGGTCAACTCTGTGCACATGGGCATCCTGTGCCAGCACAAAAATAGAGTTGGGTAATACCCATTTCTTGACTCGCTATTTCAGGAGTCACTGGGGTGTATGAATTTAGGAAGAAGTATACTATAATCACAAGAGCTCATGCTATCTTTTAAATTTTTACTTTTCATTGATAAAATGATGTCTTTATATATACAGTGAAATATTTCAATAGAGATATGCATTTTAGAAAGACTTAATCAATCTAACTAATATGCATCCTTTCACATTCTTATTTTCATAATAACAATGGAAATTTACTCCTTTAGATATTTAGACATATGCTTAATTATCAACAATACTCACTTACAATGCTCATTAGGACATTAACATTCATTCCTCCACCTAACTGCAACCTTATGCCCTTTGGCCAGCATGTCTACACTTCCCACCCCACCACTTCTCCACTCCCCGGCTTCATGTAGCCACGATTCTAATCTCCACTCCCAGGGGTGTTTTCTATTCCACACACAAATGAGACTGTGCAGGATTTCTTCCCATCCCTGGCTTATTTCACTTAGCACAGTGTCTGCAGTGTTCATCTGTGCTGCCACAAACCCCCAAATCTCCTTCCTTATAAGGCAGAGGTCTTCCATTTTAATGTGTGTTAATGTGTGATAATGGTATCCATGGTGACCCCTTGGGTTGTTTTTGTTATGGTGGCTGTTGTGAGTGACGCAGCGGTGAACACTGATTTCAGTTTTTTAACGTAGACATTCAATGGTAAGATTGTCAGATGTCGTGGTAGCTCTGTTTTCAGTCTGCAAGACCTTGGTGCAGTTTCCCACGATGGAAGTGCTCCTTCATAGCTCCATCACCAGCATACTTTTAACCTCCTCACTAGAACTTGTAATTGTTTGCCTTTCCATAGTCATTGGAGCAGGTGATCAATGATTATTGGGATACTTGTTTCACTGCTATTAAATTGTGTGAATTTTGGGGGTGTTTGGGATATGAACATCTTATTATTCAACTTACAAATATTTTCCAATACATGTGTCCTTTCATTTGGTTTATTTCTTGTTGCATTTAGTCATTATGATCCCATAATTCAGGTAGCCATGTCATGAAGGAGGTAACATTTTGTTCTCTTAGATGATTAAATGAAGGCTTAGAAAAGTTAAACAAATGGCCCATTATGATGCAACTGCTAAGTAAGTAGCCAGTAAATCCCCAAATTGCTAAACAGCTGCATCCGTTCCTCTCCAGTACATGATGAACTGTTCCGATTTGCGCTGGCCCACCCATCAACATGATGCTTTCAATCGAGTAGAAAGCAATGAAAATATTCAACTGGAGAAGAGTTGAATAATATTTCACCGCCTAGGGCCCTGTTTACTCGAAACTCACTCGCTTGGTTGTAAAGCAACTTGGGTAAATAGGTGACCAAAGCTGGCTTTTCAAGTTAACGAGCAGCAGGTCTGCCAGTGTGGCTGGCAGATGCAGGAACCATTGAGAGTCTGGCTCCAATCCCTCACATGGCAGAAGGATAAAAGGAACCTGGTGCTCAGTACTCTCCACTGAGTGGGCTCCGAGTCCACAGAGTGGACCGTTTCCCTTGGATTTCAAGGGTAAGGTCAGATCCGAAGAAAACAAGTAACAGCCATTTTTGGCTTTGCTTTCTTCACCCTGGAAAGCCCTAACAAGCTTCATATAATGATCTTGTCACCTAACTATTTCCATGAACAAATAAAAGGGACTAATTACCCAGAACAACCTGTCAAAATGAAGCCTGTGGCTCTGCTGCCATAATCCTTAGATTAGGAATGAAGTGGAGCTCCTGGGGGCTGAAGGGACATTTAGTGACCTACCTGTCACCAAGAACATTGCCAGCTGCCTGACCCAGGCAGACTAGAACACATGAGTCTAAGGCAGGTCTTACTGTGTGCTGAGTCTTGTCATAATGCCTAGCAATTCTCAGCCCTTTGGCATCATCTGTGGCTGTACAGAGAAGCTGATGAAAGTTGCCACTGTGTCTCTTTCACATTAAAAAAAAAAGACATGTATTTCTATGCACACAAAATATCTGCAGATAATTTTAGGGAGCCAGGGCCTCTAGGGCTCATACATTAAATCCTTTAGATTCTGCTCTCTGCTCTGCTGTGTTCACAGCCTGTTTCTGATACAGAGCAAACCTCCAGCAAGGTTTTTGCATTAATGGGGGACAAAGCTAAAAGGGCTGGGAGCTAACACCCATGGACATAGCAGAAACCAAGTGAGTTGGCTACTGGAAAACTAGGAATCCAGCAAAGGTTTGTGATGCAGCTCCTGGCCTCGCTTATCTGTCTGCTCCTCTTAGCCCTGCCCTTTTTCTGCTGCTCCATCTTCTGTTGTTCTCAATGATTGAGTTTATAAAGCCAACACTCTTTTGTCCTGGTCTGCCTGCTGTGGAAGGCACTAGAATCTCATCATCATCAGCCTAAGCCTTTCACGGCCTGTGTCTCCTTTGAGACTTTGACCTCAGGCTGTTGGTGACCTATCACAAAGTCAGAGGGGCCAGCAGGACTGGGGACATACAAATAACCTATTCCTGTAGCGTCGTGTCTCTCAAATCTTGGTCTGCTGTATCCAGAGACTACAGATAATGCAGATTCTCATGCTACATCCCAGACACCGGGAACCAGAGGGGGCCTGGAAAAAAATACTTGTAGAAAACACGTCTTTGTCATCGACCTCTCTGCAAACTACTTTAAAGACTTTTCACTCCTTTCCCAAATCAAACCAAGTTGCCACAAATGTACATACCTGGACCCCAACTCTTTAGGTCCACAAAGACATGTTGAATTAACCAGAAGTGAGCTTTCAGAGTGCATCCTCTGATTGCCCTGTATCTCTTACAGAAGTGTTATTAAAGATGCTTCCTGCTACAGCATAGCTGACGATTTCACTTGTTTAATATTTCTGAATAAAGTTTAACATTAGAATGAAGTTTTGCCAAAACAAACCAAGAAAGGAAACACCTCCGATGCTTTCTTTCATATAATGAGAGTGGAATAACACAACTTGCTTTCATTTTCACCTAAGAAGCCCAGAGCTCAGTCCAGGTATTTACATTTAGCACTGGTTTCCTGGGTAGTGTTTTTGAAATCAAGGCACCTATGATTATGCCCACTCAATTACATAACCACCTCTGATTCTTTTCTCCTAGTTTTAAATGCTATTTAAACATCCCCAAGCCATTGAAAGCTGTTGCTAGTGTTCTCTGCAGTGCCGGTGTGCACACAACATTTTTAGTAGTAACTGCAGTTCATAACACTGTTTAAAAAAGCAACAGCCAAGAGGCAGTGATGTTGGATCTGTTCCATCCTTGTTCTTGCTCACTCGTGTTTCCTTAGGCTGCTCAATATTCCCTCTAGACCTGGCTTCATCCTCACAGAAAAGGATGTCTTCCCAGGCCTCACATCATCTTGTCAGTAGGAAGACCATATTGTCATCCCTGAGGAGGCCTAGTGATGATGCTAGGACTTTGATCTGCTGAATGCTGGGCTATGAAACAAAGATGACTTGGGAAGACAGGCAATGGAGCCTGAGATGCTAGTCCTGGTCCCTGGTCTTGGGGTCATAGCAGAAAGAGAGCAGTATAGGCTATGCCAGCTACACAGAGGGTGAGTTGGCAGTGGTGAGAGAAGGATAAGAGTAGAATTAATCAGTCAACCAAAAATATACCTGTTTTAATTCAAAATATGTTAGAGTATCTCAAAGTAAGTTATGTTTTCTTAATCCTGTCTTTGTCAAATTTACAAGACAAACAATAGCTAGATGTTAGAACTTAGAATTTTAAATGTTTCATCTCAAAGAAAAGAAAAGGCGTTTGAGATGATGGGTATACTAATTAGCCCATTTTGATTATTATACAGGCTGTACACATATTGAAACTTGCAAAGTTGTTATTCAACAAAAAAGTAATGCAAGGTGTGGTGTGGTGACCCCATCTGTAACTCCTGAATCCTGGAGGTTGAGGCAAGCAATCAAGACCAGCCAGAGCCAGATGGTAACTCCTCACCATTACCCCAGGCAAATAAAATAGTTAAGTTAGCTACACATTTACACCTGATTTTTCAGATTTGAAAGTTGAATTATCATGGCAAGACCATGGCTATGCAATGCTACTCTGTGTCTGCTTAACTTTTTATTAGATTCCGGCACCAGCTCTTGGGACCACCCTGTCCTTATTTATGGTTTGTTGGCTGAAGTAAGATAATTATCTGCTCGCAGTCTCTGCAACACAACCCTGGCCTCTGATTTTGAATGGTGCACATTTGGGTTCTTTGGTCCAGAACAAACTCTCCCCCACCCCTGCCCCCAGCCTTGTGTTTCCATGGGAAGGATGCCACCAGAAGCAGCAGTCTTTCTGGAGCAAATGGTCCAAGTCACACAGAGCTGAGGTCAAATTCCAGAGATGGTGGTGAGAAAGTTAACGAACCCCAGGCCGCTAGTTCTCTCATGAAGGTGTGGAGAGCTGCAAATGGCTGCCAAATATCCTTGTGGAACAATTTTTCAAAAACCTGATTTTTCTTCTCTTTTGGGACTAAGCAATACAACAGCTACAAACCTAAAATATCCATTAAATTTTTGTGCGAACATCTTTTGGGCTTTGTCGATGGTCACCATGCAGGTCCCCGACACAAAGATCCTTCATTGCTGGGAACATCCACGGAAGAATTTAAAAAATTGAATTGAAGTCGGGGTTTCTGTTTCCTTTTATTGAACAGTTTCAAAGTAATTCTCTAAAGAATGAATGCCTCCCTAAGTTACAAGTAGCTGTCAAAAGAAATAACATGGCGTTATTCCTTTACTCTAAAGCAAAGCCACCGCGAGTTGCAGACAACTAAAGGCATTGAGACGAACTTGAGCAGAACCTAATCTTAGACAAATATTAGGTTTCATTTATTACTGTGCATGCTTGTGTCAAAAGGCAGCTCTGACTTTAAAAACTAGATACAAGCTGAATACTTTTATCTCAAGTTCACAGCCCAAGAGGGTTATCCTCTTGAATCAGAAGTAAACTTTACTTTAAGAGAGGGACAGATGTGTCACAGATGCGTCTAGTCAGCATTATGTTGCTTTTCTGTTGTCCAATGGCTTTGCATTATTCTGAAGGTGCAGCTTTCTGATGCTGGGTGATTTGAAGTCCACTATCTCCTTACCCATATCTCTGTTAAGGTGGCACTGGATCCCTGTTACATTTGTCTCGGGCAGTGCACAGAAGAACAGCAGTGACAGATGGGTGTTGATGGCCTTATTCCAGGTGGTTTGTCCACCTCCAAATAACAAGACTCTGGGGCTGCAGGCTTGCAGAAATCTCATGGCAAAGGGAAATCTTGGCTCCCATCCTTCAAACAATTCTGCACCACTAATGTGACCCGGGAATGGAGGAGCTGGTTTTCGATGGCCATTTTCCAAGGTCAAGTAGAGACCCGTTGCCATTCTTTATACTCATTCACTCAGCAAATATTTACTGAGTTCCCATATGGCAGACATTAGTCTAGGCGTTGGGCATGGAGCAATGACAAACTTCCTGTTCTTCTGGCGCTCCATCACAGTGGAGAGAGAATGAATATCACCTTTATGCACTGGGCTGATTTGCTTTTTGTCAACTTGAAACAAATGAGAGTCAGCTGGGAAGAGGGACCCTCTGTCGAGGAGCCGTCTCCATCACGCTGGCCTATGATACGGCTGTGGGGCATTTTCTTGATTAATTATCGAGGTGGGAGGACCCAGCTCACTGTGGACAGTACTAAGCAGGTGGTCCTGAGTCGTATAAGAAAGCAGGCAGAGCAAGCCATGGGGAGCCAGCCAGTAGCATCATAGGGCCTGACTTTCCTCAACGATGAACTGTGTTGTGGAAGTGTAAACCACATAAACCTCCCCACATCAGAGTGTATATATCACAGCAACAGACAGCAAACTAGAGCAGGCATGACTCTAAAGCAATGCATAGGTTACTGTATACACAAACCAGAAACTGAGCTAATGGTGTTGAATATGCAACAAAGAAGCGAAATAAATGATCTAAATATTAATGATTGCACTTGGGTACTCATACAATGGTCCCCTGAGAGGCCAAGTCTCATATTAATTGTGAAGATAAGTGGTGAGCTACATGAACACAAGCCCTCCATGGACCAGAGAGATACAGAAATGATCCATTTCTGCCTGGGTTCCAATTCTGTAACTGAGTCCTCTGAGTTAGAACTCGGGTTCCTGAAAGAGCTGTGTTAATGTGTGGTGATATCAGAAGGCAGAAACAAACAGTTCTCATGTGGCTGAGAATTCTTGTTGGCTGTTCCGCTGTCTGATAGAATAAAAAGACACAGAGAAGGCAGCCAGGAGAGTAGGGTGGGATGGACTGTAATAACTGTGGAAGGGAGTCAGTGTCTCGAGAGCTGGAAGCCCGTGGATTCTGGGCTCTGGGGTCGGGTGGGACTTCTTCGTGCTGCTTGCCATTCATGTCCTTTCAGGTTTTCTGCTAGAGCAGCAGCGTGAGTGCACCCTCGGCCCTTCCCCCAAAGCTTTCCCAGCTCACAGAGTGGGTGGTAAATGGGCTAAAGCAGAAAAGGGCTGTGTGACCGTACCCACGCTTTACCTCTGGGAAGGGGTGAGGGAGAAGATGCTATGTGGTGGCAATGAAACATGAGGACGTGATAGCAACTTGTGCATGGGCCTTTCGCCTTGACAGTGGATCTTCCACAGCCAACAGAGCACAAATGCACCTTTTAGAAAACAATGATGTCTTGGGGGATAAAAGCAGCCCCCACAACTGTGAAGAAATCTGGACAGTAATACTTGGGTGAACTAGAGTTGAGGGGCTGCAGAGCTGCGGATGAAGCCTGTTGGCAGCCAAAAGAGGTCCGCAGGATGTAAAGGAGGCTGCAGCTGTGGCTGGGAAGACGGAGACCTGCAGGGATGCTGAAAACAGAAACCAAAGCTTCAGCAGCAGCAGCAAGAGTGGAATAATGCAAAAAGAGAGAGGAAGGCAAGTAAAGGGGGGGGGGAATACCTGCAGGTGGAGGTCAGAGTAAGGTCATGAGATCTGCCTCCAGGATGAAGAGGCTCTCTTAAGAGAAGGGCATCCCTCGGGTCTATGCAGGAGTCTCAAAAGACAAAGGCAGATAGATACCCAGGATTCACAAGACTACAGTCTTCCCTGGGGGCCAATAGATGCCTTTTGCAAAAAGAACCCATGGCCATCACCACACCTACACCTGCAGCCTGCTAGCTCAGCATTTTACATTCAACTATATTGGATATCAAAATACGCTCATTTACATATTTGCAGAGGTATGAACTAAGCGGTCACTTGTTTCCATAATAAAGAAAGCCCAGAAGGTCTTTCCAGGAGCAGAAATCTTTTGCATTGCTGCCTAAGTGAGGTCAAGCTGCCCCATCCTTGCTAATTTGTTTAGAGGAAAGGCAGGGTCTATGGTTTCTCTGAAAATGAGGACTCTAGATGGGCTTGTACAGTGGGGTGGGGTCTGGGAAGATGGCTCGCGATTAAACTGCTTGCTGTGAGAACCTAACTAAACGCCTGGTAAGTGTGGAGACCTGCCTGTAATTCCAGCCGCCGAAGGCAGAGGAAGTGTTTTCCCGAGGGCAGTCTGCTCAGCAGAACCAACCAGGTCAGTGAGCTTAGGGTCTGACTGAGGAAGAGGGGCAAGTGAGGTTGATTCCTGATCCCTGGCTTCCACATGACATGCCCACACATGCACATGTGCCTACACACATGCTGACATACATATGTACATGCACATCACACACATACCTAAGCATGAAAGGGGAACTATTAAACGGCACAAGGAACAGTTTGTGGGTCTTCACCCGTAAAGTACAGGGATTGGCTTGTACATGTATTCTGAAGTAAGAGTGGCTAAGGGCAGTGGCTCTCAATTAATCTCCTTATAGAATCTCTGTCATTCCAACGTCCATTCTCAGAAACGTTACCACAAGTGCAATGTTTATAGCATGTGTATGAAAATGTATTGGCTCTAAGACCAAAGATTAGAACTCAGAGTTCTTTTGCAACTTTTTTATCCTCTGGGCAGCAGGGAACACTCTCCTGGTTTTCTGGGACATTACTGATCCTCTTCGGAGTCTTCCTTGCGTCCCTAACTTTAACTTTGGTCTCCTCCTATCTATGCCTATGCTCGTGGCATCTCATCTACCATATTCTCTTCAAATGCCATCTTTACACCATCAACATGTGCGTTTACTCCTCCAGTCCAAACCCTCCATCCGAGCCTGAGTCAGAAGTCCTCCTGCTTACCTGACCTTCATTTGCATGTCACTGCCACCAAATCCTCACCTAAACATGTTCTATCTTCATCGTGACTAGCTCACTCCTCTGGGAATCCGTAGGGTCGGCCTCTCATCTGGAACTCACACCAAACCGCCAGCGGTTCCTGCTGGGTTTCTCTTTTGAACCGTGCAGAGCCTGACCTCATCCCATTACCCTCTGCTGTCACCTTGGCTCTGCGTGCTTTGCTAAAAGCTGTCCTGGCCTTTTTAGCCCCCTTCCCGCTTCTTCTCTGGCCCCCAAGAACCAGAGAACTCAGAACCCAGAGAAAATCTATCGAAACTTCTCTATTAAGAGTTCTCTGGTGCCTCCCTGTTTCTAGCCAGAAAGCCCCCGTTTTAACAGGGAGGCGCACAACCTGCCCCTCTCCCCGACACCTCCCATCTCTCACCGGTCTGCCCTGCGCTTGCCTCCACCTGCTCCCGCAGCACACCTGTGTGCTCCTGATATATATAGCTTTCCATTTACACCTTCTGGAACATGCTTCCCAGGTTCCCATGTGGCCTTTCCCAAATGGCACCTTCCCCTCCTACCTTTTCCTGACCATGCTAATTAAAATTATGACTGATAGACTATTTTAGGAATCTCTCATTTGCATCCTGTCTCAACAAATTCAATTATGAGAGAAAGCAGTAGCCACCACCGAGATGGAGAACAATGAGCTTGCAGTTGGGTCCTAGCTACATCATCAGCCAGCATGTGCCCTTGGCTTTTTGATCCTTGACCTTTGCTTCCTCCCGTGATGGGAGCAATGTCCTACCTATGCGGTAATGCATATTCTGAGGAATTTTAAAGCATGCATTCGACACAAAACAAAATTAATCTGGGCCCCCTTCCCTCCTCCCAAAGAATGAACCTAAGATGGCCTTAAAGAGGGGCGGCGTCCTTGGCATTCGCAAGAAGTTTACCTCTCAGACCACACAGTCCACACATGGCTGCGAACACCGTCGACTCCATCTCGATGTTCCTGACTCCGGCTTTGTATGCTCGCTTCAAATAGTCCAGCTTTTTCTCTCTGGAAAAGGAACACAGTGCTCCATCCAGGCGGGCCTGGCCTGAAAGAGGACAGTGATTTAGCGGCTGATGTCTCAGCTCAGTGGCAGTGTTGTCATGGAAAGACTGCCCAGTGGTGCAGGGCTCTGCATCTCTCCCCACCTCTTGAGTGATCCTCCTCTGGGGACTCAACCTGGCTGCTAAATCTTTCTTCTAAAGGACTATGGAGAATGGCTGCACCTGGCTGAAATCTCATAAAAAAAAGGGTAGAGCATCCATACAGGAAGGAGTGCCCCAGTCCTAAAGGACAACAGGTACATCAGGAGTTGGGTGACGGAGTCACAGAGAAAGTTTTCCTTTAAGGAGAAACTCAGATTGTCCCAGTGTCAGGGGCCCAGGCCAGGTGACGACATGGGGCAGGCAGGGTGGTGGGGGAGAGGGGCTTCTTACCCTCCATGCCTCAGTGACGCTCCTGGTTTGAACACTGCCACTGCCACTTTCGGTATGACCACCATGGCCAAACAGGCAAATGGTGTGTCCTTTGTCCCTCACAGACCTCTCAGGCTTCATACTTTCGCTTGAGTTTTCCCTTCCAAATTGTCCCTATTATTTCAGGCTTACTCACCTTCACCAGTTGACCAGTGGGGACAGAAGGAGGTGGAGAACAGTCTGATGTTACCTCACCCCCTGCCCACTGCCATGTGTGCATTCCGAATTTTCCTACCAGTATCCGGATGGAAGCCAATTGCCATCCATTATTCACACCGTCCCTTCCGGAAGCCTTTCCTGTCCTACGCTCCTGTTCTCCGTGGCTTCTATCCTGACAGTGTGCCTTTTCCCTGTTCCTCCTCTCTTCTCCAGTGCTGCCTGCCAACACTTCTGATGGCTCAGAAACCATGGGTAATGAGAATGGAAGGTTCTGCCTAGGCAGATCGTTGTGACCTCACTTCACTGACCATGAGTAGCCCCAGATGTGGGCCAGGATTTTCCAGGGCCGTCATGCGTGTAGTGTTTTGCACCTTTTAACGCAACTTTATGTCATTCCGAGAAGCCAAAAATCTGAATTTTTCATATGAACAGCTCTAGAAATTACAAATGTTGGCAAAAATAATTCACATTTGAAACAGTATCTCACGGGCCAGTGGAAACACTGACACCGCCAGGCTTCTGTTTATGAGCTGTGACGCAAATGCATGGGTGGGTGACCCTCTAAGTTAAGGGCTTCAGAGTCAGCATCCTAGAACAGTCTCAGTCTGTCCATCAGAACCCCAAACACCTTCACTAACCTGAACAAATGCAAAGAGGATACAATCTATCTCCACACATGGCTTTTAGATTCTTAAAGTATTACATAAATTTTGATGTAGAGAAAAGTAAAAGAAAAGATGGTGAAATCTTGAGACTAGCTGTGATTATTCTATGAACACAACTACAGCACACGATTTTCTGGAAGTCCAACATACTATGACATCAAGGTAGGGAAGATTCTTCTGTAATGAACAGAGTCTGTCCTTGGGGCTTCTTGTGTCTTGTTTTGTTTTGGCCTTGCCCCTCGTCCCTTGGAACAAGAGCTGCTCTGAACTAGGTGCGGAGACCCTACGTTCTTGGCTATGGATAAAAGATCTGCCCATAGGATCTGTTCAATTGAACTCTTCTCCCCATTTCCCGCTCTTATGTCTTGCCTGGTGTTCAGGTGAATGGCAGAAACATAGGACCAGCATATTCCTCTGTCTTCGAGTTAGCAAACTAAGTAAAAGTCATGAACAGAGAGAGGATGCCGTCAACACCACTGATCGCAGTTTAGTATTCAAACTGATAGAGGATTAAGCCCATTCTCAATATCAACTCATTCAGCATGTTTCGCAGCCACTTATTAAGCCTGCATGTTGCTACGCTTTAGTAGTGAGTACAAAGGCTACTCGCTTCCCCCTTGAAACTCTACACAATTAGTTTGCTAGTGTGCAGATTTAATATCAACTCTGGGTTTCCACTGCCTTCGCGGCGTGTACAGGATTCTCACCTTCATAAAAGTCGTAGGTACACATCGTGTGTCCGATGAGGGTTGGGAAGCTGGAGATTTCTCGGCTACAGTTGAGCAAGTCAGTAGCCAGTTTCTTGTCAAGTTCCGTGTTTCGGGTGACCACGTTGTCCAAGATTACCTGCTCAAACCGGGGCTTGAAGAAGGAATCTACAGCTGTATCTGTTATTACGACAGACCCGGGGGCAATCCCTGCAAAATGGAATAAATAAGTGATCCCAGAAGATGGCGCAGAGTGACTTCTGTGACATGCAGTATGGAACCTACTCGGTCAACATGAATTAATGCTGTTTGTTAACGATTGCCCTGCTTTCATCTTTAAAAATGTTTTGTTTTGTTTTTTCCTGAAAGCCGTCGAATAACCTTTAGAACAGGCATTTTCATTGGCTGTCTATCCAGATTCCCATTTATAATGTGGTGGGGTTTAGATTTCAAGACAAACATGACTCTTGGATGTGCAAATTAGTGCCAGCCTTCAGGCTCAAATTTGAATAAATTAGGTCAGGAATAAAGTAAATGAGCCTGCCAGCAAGTAGCTTTCATAAAGTGATGTGACTACTTGATATTTAATCTTCCTGCAGACTCCTCGATTACTATAATTTCTTGGCAGCTCTTTCCACTCTTCCTTCAGATGCGCATCCCATAGCCTCCTTTTCCTCCCAGGCTGTATGCAAATTAGGCCTCTTGGCTGACCTTCCATTGCTGTAAAGTCTGCCTTGCTCAAGGGGCCTGGACCCACTGAGATGCCATTTTCTGTCAACTCCTCCTCTCCCTGCGTGTGTGTGTGTTCTTGCTTTCCCGACTCCTTTTCTTTACACTGGTGCCAGCGTTCCTCAGCTGCCATCTGGAGTCACTCCCTTCCAAAAGTCTGAGCCATGGAGGGCTAACCAATGAAATAAGCATAACTAAATAAAAGGCAGCAAATATAGGTTGCAGTGAGCTTCCTGGGGTGTTCCAGGACCCACCTTTTGATTTGCCCTGATCTCTACTAAAAACCTCGGGAAGAAGGTATATCTGGTGATACCCTGGGCAGCCTCTCTCTCTGAAGACTCATCACACTTCTTACAGTCATTTAATTGTCTGGCTCTCTAGTGGATGAATACAAGGTGTATCAAGGTAAAAACAGTGCCAGTTTGTCGCCCTCTCCCCAGGTCTGGTGCTGTGCCTATCACATCATGAGTACTCGGTAGAAATATGGTCAGCGAGCACATGCTTCTGTAAGATGCTACACAACACAGGTCCACAAACTCTGGTCCACAGGCCACATGCCACTGTCTTAGTAAATGAAGCTTTGTTGCAGCATGACCACACTTTCAGTCACATACTGACTTGCTGTATCTGAGCTATGATGTGGCATTAAGAACTAGCAACAGAAAGGGCATAGTTTGCAAACCCCAGAACTTTCACTGTCTGGCACTTTATAGAAAGAAAGGTTTTAGCAACCCTGGATATGAACTGCAGACTCATCCTGGTTTAGGGTAAATTCAAATATGCCAAACTAGAGTTAATTACAGAACACTTTAAATTTCCACCTAGACACCCAAGACGACTGTCCTGTTTAATTTTTGGAGACCAGGTTTATGTCATTTACAATTGCAGGTTATAATCTATCATTATGGGGAAGTTAAGGCAGAAAGTAGAAACAGCCAGTCTCATCCATAGTCAAGAGCAAAGAAAAGAACTGAATGCACGTGTACCTGCTCGCTTGTGCTCAGCTCCATTTCCCTCCTCTTACACAATTCAGGACCCCCTGAGTACGGTCACACCCACATCACTGAATTTAATCAAGACATTCTCCAAACAGATACACCCACAGGCCAACCCAGGGTAGATAATGCCCCTGAGACTGTCGCCAAAGGATGCTAGGTTGTGTCAAGTTGACAGTGGAAACTAAACATCACAGTAGCCTCTGAAGATATGGCTCTGTGTGGTCAGATGCATTTTAAGTCAGCCAAAAATAAGGGACTGCTTACATTGTTGAGAATGTCCTGAGATGCTGAAAATGTGTTTTCTTTACACTGCTGTGACACATAGATTCATCAAAGAAGCATTGATAGCATTTTTGTCTAAAAATGCACTTTAATTGCTTATATTTCCCTTATCAAAGTATTTTCTCAGTTAAGAAACTGATGTCAGCAAAAGAATAAGTAAAGCTGTATTTTCCTTCTTCAAATACAGTTTCGCT
This sequence comes from Dicrostonyx torquatus, assembly GCA_028555095.1. Classification (NCBI taxonomy): domain Eukaryota; kingdom Metazoa; phylum Chordata; class Mammalia; order Rodentia; family Cricetidae; genus Dicrostonyx; species Dicrostonyx torquatus. Next base: position 3,133,277 of record JAQHUG010000108.1, read on the forward strand.
TCAAACAAAGCAGATGAGCTTGTCTTGGTTATAACATTAGTAATAAACATGCAACTCTGAAATGAAGCTGCTCCCATCAGTATATAGTTTAATTTGCTTCTGTTGACAGGCCTCCATTATGCTGTTGGTACTATCTTGTTGTCGTCTGTACCATGTTATCATGAAACACAAGACCACGATCATGATTTGGACGGTTACTAGAGGGACTCATCATATCACTGGAGACTGGTTCATATCAAGTGACAATTGCAGCAGTCAGAAGAACAGAATTTGTAGCTGTGACCTCCGAAGGCAAATCAGTGTATCCCACAAATCAAGAACTACAGGCAGCCTTAATAACGGTAACCATGTCTTTCCCAGGCAAGCTGCTCCCTGAAACTGATTATTGGGATGATGTTGGATAAACCACCATCTAGAAGGATGTCTGATCAACATTGATTGCTTACGTTCTTGATTTCCATTTGGAAGAGGACCCACAAATGTTTGGTTTATTTTTTTTTCTTTTTGGTTTTGTTTTGTTAGCCCACATATGCGGGTCTTTGCCTGTCTTTGTTCTCAGATTATATCTGGAAAGGCTGTGGTCCTTTTTAACTTGCTTGATCTTAGTAAGCGCTGTCTGTGACACATGCCACTTCTCTAGTCTTTTGAAGATTTTGGAGAGATCCTCTCACTTTAAAATGCTGCTTACTTGAGCAATGCGAAGGGATTTGTCTTCTAAAAGCTCGCTCCCTATTGTGTAACCATGTAGTTCTGCCAAACCTTTCCCTTGAGAATGGCATATCTGCATTTGTGTATACTCACATGGCAAAATGACACCCTGAAAGATCTACTGCCTAAGAAATGACAGAAGTGAGGCAGGGAGACTCTTGGAAGAACTTAGGTAGCCAGAGACTTTCCCTCACAGCCCATATGATCCTTTTTGCTATGCCGTCAAGTAAAAGACACAACCAAGAAAAGAGCAACGGTGACCACAAAGAAGAGCCAAAGGCAGCATGTGGCTAGTTGCTATAAGGTCTGATACTTAGTAGATAAAACAGACAAAGATCCATGCAATTTTCCTGACTTGAACACCCTCATTCCTAGATAAAATTTCTTCTCAGGCTTGAAACCAGCTCTTTCCACGTGCTGATAAGTTTTTTGTCAACTTGACTCAAACTAAAGTCACCTGGGAAGAGGGAGCCTCAACTGAGGACCGGCCTCCAGAAGAATGACCTAGCAGCATCCCACCATGGCCTCTGCTTCAGTTCTTGCCCCCACCTTCCTGCCTTGAGTAAGATCTTGCCTTGACTTCTCAATGATGGACTGTGCTCTGTAGCCATAGAAGCCCTGTCCTCCCCATGTTCATTTTGATCAAAGTCTTTTATCACAGCAACAGAACAAACTAGAACACACCATAAGCCATACTTTCTAATAATTCCACTCTTCTTTATATGAACAAAAGTGGAATTACACACGCATGCACACACACACACACACACACACACACACACACGAGAGAAAGAAAAATGAGGGGGAGAAGAGGAGTTATATCCTTAAGTCTAGGAATTAAATCCTTAAGTCCAGCCTCCAAGTACTTTGCAGTTTGTCTGGATTTCTTTTAGTTTCTATATCTGTTTGTGTGCTGTGGATTAACACAGAGATGAATGAAGAATCACTCAGTTTTAATGTTAGAAAACAGTCCGCCTCACCAATTCCCCCTGACGTTCCGATTCGGATGATGGTAACGTCACAGCAGCGAGCATGGTGGAGTAATTTGATCAGTTCGTGGAGCATAATAGAAATGGAGGGGATGCCCATCCCGTGCTGTTGAAAGAAGGGAGAGTCATTTCACATCTCACACATGCATAAGTGAGCAGGACGTATTTTTTTCTTCCTTACAAGTTAACAGCCCTTGTATAAATTTACATAATCATTAAGACTGTGCCCATGCTCTGGAAAACATAAGTCATCTCTAAGTGATGCCTGCGTGGCATGCTGATGGATGTGTCCATCTGTGAGGACTTGAGAGAGACATCCTACTGCCAGTTAAACTGGCAAGAACAGAGGTGGGATGGCAGAGTACAGGTGTGCCAGGGCAGGGTCAGCTTTCGTCTCCCTATGAGGCTCTTGTCAATGAACTTATGTGCAGAGCCTCCCTCTTCATACACAATTGACACAAAACTGAAAAGACATAGTTTTGACTACCATTTTGCCAATCTTACTTCACCCTAGCTAGTGGAAAGAAACAAACTCTGTTGTTCAAATGTAGCCTCAACTGTTTGCTGCTAATTCCATGTGAGTTCAGAAGAACTCTAAGGGTTAAATATGGCTTCCGTTCCCACCCTGCTGTGAGATAACCCTTCTGTATGCTGAGTTCATATACACATGTGCTGTACACTGTATATATTGCTCTCATTGGCTGATAATGAAAGCCACTTTGGCCCATAGCAAGGCAGAATATAAGCTAGGTAGGAAAGCCAAACTGAAGATAGAGAGAAAGAAGCAGACTAGTAGAAGCCACAGCTATGTGGTAATACATAGATTAATAGAAATGGGTTAATTTAAATGTAAGAGCTAGTTAGTAATAAGCCTGAACTATAGGCCAAATATTCTGTAATTTATATTAAGCCTCTGAGTGATCATTTAGAAGCAGCTGTTGGATGGAGAGGGACAGAGAAACCTCTGTTTATACCACTCAAGAGTTTGAAGCTTATGCTGAACCTATAAATAAATTTAAATTGCCATCGATCATGACCACAGTCTGGTTTAATTGTTACGTCAAAACAATCACAGTCACCAGACTAGGGAGCAGTCAACACAGGTTAGAGGATTTAGCCATTTCCGGTGGTTCTGTTACATCTAACAAATCTTCAGAAAGACCTTCTGTGCTGTAAGTCATAGAAACTGGAGTTGAGTTTCAGTAGTGGCTATTGCACTTTTTACATGATGGCAGAGTAGTGACCTGCGGCTACAGAGACTTCGGAAATCCACTAGATCTTTGGTCATGATGTCCTCAACCCGAGCTCCCTCTCCTTCCCATTATCAAGAATATTAAACTGTGGAAACTGAGAGCCTCTGTGGTCACCATTCCTGCCCCCCATTCAAATGCCCTAATTTCTGAAAGCTTCGTAAGCCTCCTGGATCCAGGAATCAAATCTGTATTGATCTGTATGTTCAAGATCGACAAGTTTGGGGCTTCAACATTGGTTCAGCAATGAATTAATAAACTACCACTTGCTTCAACTGTAAATCAGAGGATGAGCTATTACTTCATCTCTTAGGTTCCTTCTAAACCAGACATTTGTTAATGCTAGGCTCAGAACTTATGTTTCAGTGTGATGATAAAATTATAAATAGACTCTTTTGTTTCTCTTAAAATCTCTTAAAATCTCTCTCTCTTTCTCTCTCTCATTCCTTCCTTCTCTCTTCTCCTTCCTCCTTCCCCCTCCTCCCCTCCAGCTCACTCCCCATCCATTCCTCCCAATGGATAAAGGCTCCCATAGGGAATCAACAAAGTCTGGCCTTCCTAGTCTTCTAAGTAGCTAGCCTTGACCATCTGGGCCATGTTCCCTGATAGAACACTAAGTTACCTCTGGCTTTGCCTTATGATGAAACTTTTCTGATTGTTTAGAGTAGTTTCCCTTTTGGGATAAATTTTAGCTTTTCTTTCTCCATTTACTGTACAAGATAGGACAAATAATTATAGTTCCAAGGATTGTAACTGAAAAGCTAATAGGACAGCATCAGGGAATATTTAGCTTCTTCTAAGGCAGATAGTCTATAATGTTTTATTGAATGAACAAATTAATAAATGAATGGATTCTGCCATTAGAAGCCAAAGCAGGTTTCAGGCACTGTTGGCCTAGAGGGAAGATGATCTTCTCCACCACTGTGGTATTTATATGTTTTCTTTTGTTACCCAGTGTTCCCAGCTCTCATTCCATTTCATCACTGAGTAATCTGAGTAATTTGAGACATCAATGAATCATGACTGTTCCCTAATATAGATGGCATTTCCAACTGAGGTCTTCAGAACTGTCTCATCTAGGCAGGTCTTACCCACTGTCTGCAGCTTATGCCCCTTAAGAGGACTATCATATCCAAATACACAGCAGACTCAGCGTTTTGCTTCTGAATCCAGCCGTGTGCGGAGCACTGAGGCAGGCGGAGTGAGTGGCTGTGCACAGACACCCTTCTAAATGCTCGCCACTGGTGGGAGCTGCTCAGAGAGTCATTCTGCTTTAGCTTCGTCTTTAGACAAACTGTCCAGAACAGCTACCAGGTTCTAACGAGAGGAGAGCATGCCACACGAGCTCTGAGGAAATGCACTTGCAGCTTCTTAGCAAGCTTATTCATGTTAAATTCTAACAATACCGAGAACTGGCCTCTATGAAAAATTCAATATTCCTAGAGCTGGGTAAGGGACAGAGGAAGGAAAGTGGCTGGAGAGGGACGCATGTCGATCAATTGAGAATAGAAAGGTGAGTGAGCCTTGAAGACCATTGTCCTTGCCTCAAACAGTTAAGTAGTAAGTTAAGTGTAGGTGGTGACCCTGCAGGCTCTGGCCTGCCCTGAAAACCTTTTTCACTGTGTCAATCTCTTCACTTGTATTCCTTGTACCAGTGAAAGCAAGGCAGAGGTTGGGGAGGTCCCAGTTTGGGCTCCAGCCTGCAAAGGCTGGCTGGCCTGCAGCTTTCCCATCCTTACACTGATGGAGAGCACAGGGCCGGTTTTGAACATGCAATATCTGTCTGTTCCCGCGCAGATGTCTTCAATGTCTTCTCCATCTCCCTCCAGCTGGAGTTCCTTGTGCATAAACTGTGCAAACGCTTTCATTCTGTTGGGGCTCCCACCGACGCAGACAAACTGTCAAGGAGAAGAAAAAGGAATCTGCCATCATCACCCTGATAAGAGCAAGGGTCAACATTCAGTTCTCGTGTTTTCACTTTTATGTACAGTTAATTTACTTCTGAGCATGTGCAGAGGTCCTGGGTTGTATTCAAAATTTGGCTCATTTACATCATCAACCTGAAAGAAGGCAACTAAGTGCAATGAATTATGTACTGACCTAGTGAAGAAAATCTTAAGTGCTGGCATTGTTCAAGGAAGTATTTCCTGGTGGGTTTGTTTATAGTAGCATCAGCTCGGCATTGTCATGAATATAATTACCCTAGTGGTGGTGGGCCCTCATTCGACAGATGTTTTAGTGTCAAGTTCTGAGGATGTAGACTGTAAGGGTGTGGAAAGTAAAGGGACAGCTACCAGTTTTACTGTGTTTTCTGATTATCTGCCCTAACCAGAGACTTTTACTTTAAATGTACTGTGATAACTTCAGGCATGACAGAACTCATCTCAAGGCCTTTCTGCTCTTTCCTAAGAAAAACTCGTCATGGAGCAGGGCTTGTTATTGTTAAGGTCAGAAGTCAATTGCAGGATTCCATCTAGGCCACTAATTTGTTTCTTGAATTGTCTGACTTTAGGGTAGATGTTGCAGTCAAAGGTTGTCATATCTATTAAGATATGGTGATCATTGGCAGTTAGTCATGGTAATACATGCCTACACCCAGCATTCTAAGGTTAGAGGATTGTGAGTTTGAGACAAGTCTTGGCTTCACAGTGCATTCAACCAGACTGGAACACATTGTAAGACCCTATATCAAAATTGTAATTGCTCATGTCACAACTTTTAGGGATACACCAACCCCAAAGACAGAAGAATACACCAGAGAGAGGGAGCAAAGTGGCCTGTTGTGGGCCTACATGAGAAGGCAACCAGGTGAGCTCTAGGCAGGGGTCAGAAACAGAGGACAAGCAGAGCATTTGAAGGTCAGGAGGAAGCAGAGCGCACAGACCTTGTTGGGAAGAAGAAAGCTGCTTAGCCACAGGGTGTGGTGCTAGTGTGGTGTGATGTAGCGTAGGAGATGTGGGGCGTGTGGTGTGGTGTAGAGGTATGTATATGTGGTGTGAGAGGCGTGTATATGTGGTGTGGTATATGAGGCGTGTATATGTGGTATGGTGTGGTGTGAGAGGCGTGTATATGTGGTATGGTGTATGAGGTGTGTATATGTGGTATGGTGTATGAGGTGTGTGTATGTGGTGTGGTGTGGTGTGAGAGCTGTGTATATGTGGTGTGAGAGGTGTATATATGAGGTGTGGTGTATGAGGTTGTAGCAAGAGGCACAGAGGGCTGTGTTCCCGCTAAGGAGCAGGCCGTGTTCCCCGGCTCCCAGCTCCCGACTGTGGGCCTGCTTTTGGTCCCAGGTAACTTATACCTGAAATAACCACACAAAAATTATATTAATTTAATTACTGCCTGGCCCATTATATCTAATCTCTTATTGGTTAACTCTTACATCTTGATTTAGCCCATTTCTGAAAGTCTGTGTGTCACCACGAGTTGTGGCTTAACGGGAAGATTCTAATCTACATCCATCTCAGGTCGGAGTATCATGGTGTCTGCCCCAGTGCCTTCTTTTTCCCAGCCTTCCATTCTGTCTACTCCGCCCACCTAAGGGCTGCCCTATCAAAAGGCCAAGGCAGTTTCTTTATTCAACCAAAGAAAGCAACAGAAATACAGAAGGACTCTCCTACACCATGAGGTGTGTATATGTGATGTGAGAGGTGTGTATAGGTGGTGTGAGAGGTGTGTATAAGTGGTGTGAGAGGTGTGTATATGTGGTGTGAGAGGTGTGTATAGGTGGTGTGAGAGGTGTGTATATGTGGTGTGAGAGGTGTGTATATGTGGTGTGAGAGGTGTGTATATGTGGTGTGAGAGGTGTGTATATGTGGTGTGAGAGGTATGTATATGTGGTGTGAGAGGTGTGTATATGTGGTATGAGAGGTGTATATAAGTGGTGTGAGAGGTATATGTGGTGTGGTGTATGAGGCATGGTATATGAGGTGTGTATATGTGGTGTGGTGCATGAGGCATGGTGTATGAGGTGTGGTGTGAGAGATGTGAGTATATGCGGTGTGGCATACACAGTGTGGTGTATGCATGAAGCCCAAAGAGCAGATGCCGTGGAATGCTGGCAAGCCGCCATTTGAACGCAGTAGGCAAAACTGGTTTATCCCTGATTAAGTAACTTGCTGAGTGACACATGAAACCTTATAGTCCTCAGACTATCATGGTCAGAGCTCACAGGTTTAATCAGGTTGAAGTGGGCTTGAATATGGAAAGAAGCATGCATAGATCCTGGCACCTTCTCAGTGATCACAAAAGTGGACCTCTCCTTTGAATATCAGGCAACACTGCCCAGGCCTGCCTTTTGTGCTCACGTCTCTCTACTGCAGGGGTCAGGAGAAATGAAGCTGACTCGAGCTTTCTGGAATGGAAGAAGATGTTTAGTGGCGCCTGGCTGATGTGGGTAGCATTGGGCAGAGGAGCCAAGGAAGGCTAGCGAGTACCTTCACAGCGATGTCTGCAGAATTCCTGAGGTTGTAGAGTGGGCACCCCTCATGCAAAAGATCAACACAAGTATTGGGTTGTCCGTCTGCATAATGCATCCTGCTTCCACTTGACAGTAATTACTGGGCAGCGTGCAGTCATTCTCCATCACAGACATAACTATTCCTTTTGTCCAGGCATTCTGCCCTCACTATTGTCTTTTATGGAATGTCCTAGGAGTTTTTCTGGCAGGACCTTAAGGTAGTAATGAACAATGGGAGTCACACCAAGGCTACAGACAGTCGAGCAAGGTAGGCCATTGCTTAAGGTTACTTAACTTAAGCTCCAGTTACTTACTATTAATTATTTGTGGACTTTGCTCCTTTCTTGCAATAAGTAGTTAAGCACTTTCTTACTATGAGCAGATAAGCACCTTCTTACTATGAGAAAGTCAAATTCTAAGTACAAGAAGATCCCTTTTTATACACAAAATACAGTAGTTTGAAAATAACTCCACTGTGTGGTGCCAGACCATCTAAACTATACAACATTTCGGATTGACCATAAAACCAAACCAGATGTTAGAATAGATTGAGGTTTGGGTTCTGCTTTGAACTGTAGCTATTGCAGGAACCAACAGGAACGTCTGCATATTTCTCAAGACATAAAGATGACAGGCGTGGACAGGAGCAGTTCAGTTCCTGACATTGACTCCTAAATCAGACTCACTAAGCATCACCTGCAGACACAATTGCCTTTAATGAGGAGTGACATCCCGCTGAAGACCACCAGCCAATGTTGGTCTCCAGTGCCACTGACTGTGATTTATGTTCCAAACAAAGTGATCTTTGTCCAAAAGATTTGATTTCTCAAAGTAGGCAGAAATACACTGGGCGGGAATAAGAAGCATTACAAAAATATGTTCAGGACTTTTCCTGGTGATTTCCAGTATAGGCTCACCTTCAACATTCCCAGGCGCTTAAATGATTTTGCCATGTTGCACTAATTTAGAGCATAAATACTGCTTACATATTCTGTGTATTAAAACGGACTATAAGCATTTTGACTGCATATTATGAAGTGTTATGAAGCAATAATTTTCCAGGTTACTTAAGATTCTGAAGACATCAAGCATTTCAAAAGAGCTTCCTGATCTGGGACTAATCTGGACGGTCTCTACCTGAAGATGAGCTTTCCTGGGACCAGAAGGCACCATGCTAACTTGTAAAGGATGGGGGAGCACAAGAAATCAAACCTAGCTATGATACCTGGAAAGCACATCCATGACCAGTGTGGCATGCTAAGTTTAAGAGTGAAGTAGTGTGACACATGCCTTGGCAGTGACCAACAGCTCTTTAATTGGACTTAAGACCCACTAGACCAGAGGGAAGGTCCTGGAAGCCTAGCTAACTAGTCAGAGCTAGGAAAGTCATGGTCACTAGAGGAAAATATGCAAACGCTAATTTACTAAACCAGCATAATCCCTAACAATCTACAAACATTTGTCCTTATAGCCATAGGTAAGTGTAGTCTTCACCCCTCATCAAGAAAAGTTCTTTTTGCATCGGATGGGGAACACTACAGAGAACCAGAGCCTGTGAAAATGCAGAGTTGTGGAGCCCAGTTGTATCTTTGTAGATACATCTACAAAGCATTCCTGCACCTAAGCCTCCGGGAATATTGAGGAATAGGTGATGGAAAGATTGTTAGAGCCAGAGGACCATGGAGTTTGTTAGGAGATTGTATCCCCTAGTAACACCAGAAGCTGCTCTCATGAAGTCTAACCTACCCAAATGTGAGGAGAGCAAGGACAACACTAATGGGCATGCAAAAGTGGGTGGAGAAAAACCTCAATCCGACACAAAGAATGGTAGGCAGCTGAGGAAAGCTGGGAGCAGGAGAGGTGTTCTTCCCCAGGGAAGAGTACCAAACTGTTTGCTAGAGCCAAATAATCAGCCCCCAAAATACATATAAGCAACTATATGAACTGAACCAGACAATATTTAGAAATACATACTTATACATACATATATACATACATATTCATGCAATATCCATTAATGAAAAAGGAGGTCATGAAACTGAAGGGGAGTGGGGAGTGGGAAGGGTATATGGAAGAGTTTGGAGAGAGGAAAAGAAAGAGAGAAATGTAATTATAGTATAATTCTAAATTAAAAATAAATTTAAAATTCTTAGATGAATTATAGGGTGCTACAGTGATTTTATAAAAGATAACTATAAAGACATGATAAAATATGCATTTAGATATTGAATTTGAAAGCATCTTCCTAGTACCTCTACCATGGTTTTCAAGAGTTTCCATCTCTGGTGAGTATGGCAGGGACTGATGAGTTACATGCCAAGACTCTTTCCTTTCCTTCCTGGGTTCACAGTTCATGTTGATTCCCAGGTGGACAGGGCCATATGCCCGAGTGCCAGCCACTAGAATATGAGCAGAATTGAAATGCTCCATTTCCAGTCTAGTGCACAGATGCACCCTACCCCCACCCCACAAGGAGGACATATACATAACTTTTGTCATCTGCAGGATGGAGGTCAACAGCCAGGGACCTCCCCTTGACCTGATCAGCCACCAACCAGGTGCACCTGCTTTATGCCTGCTCTGAATTAAAGATCAGCTTACGTTGTATTAGGCCACTAAGACTATGTAGTACCGTGTAGGAAAATCCTTCAAAATATGGGGAAGATATGAAGGAAAATCATTGATATTTGGTTTTTTCCTGCCCATTTGTTTGTTTGTTTAAGACAGGACCCCATGTAATACTGGTTGGTTTTGGACTCACTATGTAGGTAGGGCCAGACTTGAACTCCTGACCCTCATGCCTGAATCTCCCATGTGTTTTGATTGAAGGCATGCACCACCATACCTAGTCCTTTCAGATTTCAATGTACCTCCATTCAGATTTAAATGGAATACCCTACCATCTTCTCTCCCTTCAAAGTTAGTATTGATAATAATTATTACCATTTTTTGAGGAATAAGGTTGAATTTTCAGGTATTGGCGGGTTATGCCCTTGCTTTGTAGTCAGAATGGCTGACCTGTGACTTAAGGGAGTCAAGAAATCAAGCCTACGATGTTCTTACTCTGAGACAAGAGAGCACTGGATGAAGGTTCTCTGCGAGCAGAGTCTGTCTTTTTATCTTCTGCTCCCAACATCCTGGTTTTGTTTTGATTATAATTCTGTTCTGATCCTACATCTAAACACACTTTTGCCTCCTATCCATCAAAATGGGGTTATGATTGGGGTTGCTCTTTAAAGAAACAAACCTATTTGAAATGGAGCATGTCTGTAATCCATCTGTGTTGATGTGGGAGTAGCTAAGTGGTTCTGAGAAACACCGTGTAGCAAAAGGGCTGATGGAAATCCAACCAGGTAGAAAAGCGGAAACAAGAAGTTCCAGTTTCCGGCGATGAGACCAACAGAGGTAAGACCGCACGCACTCATGGGTTCACGCACATAACGTGTGATTCTCATCTCTAAAACAAAGCCATTGGTCCCATGTTTTACCAACAACTAAGAGAGTAACAAATGCAGGGTTTTAAAAAAAAAGTATATAGGAAGAATCAGAAGCTGTTTCATCGGGGAAACCTGGGTTTAACCTCAGCTTGTTCATGTACTGGCTGTATTGTGCCTCCCATAGAGAGAAAAATATAACAAGTGGGCTTTGTTGTTGTTGTTCTTGTTTGTTTTTTTGTTGTTTTGTTTTTCCCTGAGACAGGGTTTCTCTGTGTGACAGCTCTGGCTGTCCTGGAACTCACTCTCTAGACCAGGCTGGCCTCGAACTCACGGAAATAACAGGTGTGTTTTAACACCACCTGTACATTGATCCCTAGTGTCCTCATCTGTATAGAGAAGGTAATATCTAGTTTCTAATGTAATCAAAGCCAGACTTTAACCCCTGACCTTCCTGCCTACACATCCCATGTGGTTTGATTACAGGGACATTGGTAGAAGGACTGGGTAGGATATATATATAAAAATGTGAATACATTTATATATTCACACTATATCAAAAATCTTCTACATTAATGTATTAAATACAGTGTGCCTTCATTTGTTAATTATGCCAATCCTTCTATTCCTATTAGTCATCCATATATAAAGGTCTTGGGGAAATCACAGTGAGGCATGACCCTCACACCTAACATTTGAATTCAGGTATAATCTAGTTAATGAGCACCAAAGTTGACTTGATCAAAGATTCCTGGAGCCTCAATATTAGACTTGGAAGATGTGACAGAGGTTATATTTAAAAGATGAAGCAGAGGAAGGAGGTAGGCTGCCAAGGGCAGGGAGCTGCATCCTGGAGAGGAGTGGGGACACAGTCTGCGCTGCCACCCAGAGACCCACCCACACCAACGTGCTCCTTTAGAGAGATGGAGGGAGGAGCACTGAGCACCACCAGTGCACAACCTAGATGTACTTGCTTCCTCCTCCTTCTGCCTTCCTTTCTCCTTCTGCCTAAACTCACCCTCTTTATCCTCTTGTTCCACATCCATCCATCCCCTTTTAAATTTTGGGAATTCTGATTTCCCATAACTCAGAACCCACCTGGTACAATGAATAAAATCCCAGGGAACTGGGCTTAGAAGAACATGGTCTAAGTACCAGTGCTGCCCACTTGGGAGTAACTTTAACTTCCTCTGATTTCTTTGAGTTCACTCCCTTTGACCATATCTGTGAATCATCCTACATTAATATACCAACATGTGAAAAACCCTTACAAGAAATAGTATCCACTTGAGTCCTGTTTCTAATCAAAAACATTTACTACAAAAGTCAGTAATAGTTAATATAATTTATGACACATCTCTTGAGCAATGGATTTCAAACAAAATGAAATAATATGGGAAAATAGTAATAACATAACCTTAAACAAAGTATATAGGATGACAAAGATAGAGTCTCACTTATCCCAGGCTGGCCCTGAACTTGCTATGTAACCAAAGATGACCTTGAGTGTGAACCTCTGATCCTCCTGCCTCAGCCTCTCAAATTCTGGGCATACAGATTTTTACCACTACACCAGTCTAAGCCCGCAGTCTCATTAAAAACATTTAATAGTTTTCATTAAAACTAGATGCTAAACAGATATGCTCAAAGTACTTGCACATTATATGTAAGAAAGTGTCCTTATGTAACCTAGTGCCATGTAAAATAAAAGTATGCTAATAGAAAAATGTAAAGGAATGAATAAATGAAATGGAAGAAAAAGTGGGCAGATGGTGTCCTGGTCTAGAAAGTAGGATTATAAGGTATATTTTTAAAAGCAGAATGTGCTTTTCTATGTTTTCCTAATTTTAAATAAGGAGCAAGAATTGCTTTTACAATTTATGTATAAGATAAAATAAGTAACATAGTAATACAATTCTCTCATTACTATTCCATAAACAATTTTCTCATGAACTATTTCTGTTTTTTAAATATTTTTATGGTTTATTTAACTTAATTTATGTGCATTGGTATGAAGGTGTCAGATCCCCTGCAACTGGATCCTCAGACAGTTGTGAGTTGCCATGTGGGCACCGGGAATTGAACCCAGGTCCTCTGGAAGAGCAGTCAGTGCTCTTAACCACTGAGCCATCTCTCCAGCCCCTCATGAACTGTTTCTTACAAGATAATAAAAATCTTAACGATACAAAATATGGACAATGGTCATTCTCAGGAAGAGAATAATAGAGCTTTGTTAGTCTTGAATTCTTTTATGATAATAGGCTGAGAATTAGTGATGTTCAGCAATAAACATAGATGTTAAGTTTTGAGCTGAATCTGTTAAGATATAATGAATTTTGAATACCCAACAGCATTGTCAATAAAATTATATTTATCTCTAGGGAACAGAGTGGCCAAGTAATCATGTTTGTATTGGATTTAGTTTGGGAGCCTTTATGTCTTGTTGGAGTGAAAATGATTGTTCACGATGCTCACGTTCTCTTGGGGCCTCTGACATGTCCCTAGGCAAGGCTGTGAAGTTTATTTTGGGGAAAATAATAAAGAGAACGTTGCAAAGGAAATAGTCATTTTTCTGACATTCAAAATACTTTTACCTTTACATCCCCAAACATTGCTGGAAGGTTGTGTGTTTTGGTTCCTAAATCCAAGTGGTAGAGGATGTCTTCATCCATAGCATCCAGGTAAGGATTCTTAACATATACAGATCTTTTTCTAGGGAAAAAACATACAGACACAGAGAGGATGTCAAGACATTTGGAGAGAAAGTATACCTGAGACAGGATAACTGGCTACACCCGTGATCACCACTAACATAGCTACTACTCACAAACCTCTCAGTTGAATCTGATATACAGTGAATAATATCTGTTTTACAATTATTGAGTACCACACTTAGAACTAAGCATACAAAGTATACCATGCCAGGATACTGATGAAATAAATACTCAATACCATAACCAATCCATTAGATGTGTAGTAGAATAATCTTTCCATACACTGAAGATTTGTCAATCTGATTGGTTTAATAAAAGCTGAATGGCAAGAGGGACGCAGGCAGGAATTTTAGGCACACAGGACATTGGGAAGAAGGAGGAGGAAAAGAAGGAGGAGGAGGAGAGTCGCCAGCTAGCTGGAGAGGGAGAAAGACATTCCAGAGGACAGGAAATGCCACAAGTCACATGGCAACACAAGATAATAGAAATGGATTAATTTAAGTTATAAGAGCTAATTAGGAACAAACCTTAGCTATCAGCCAAGCTTTCGTAGTTAATAATAAGTCTCAGTTTCGTAACTTGGAAGCTGACTGGTGGGACAGAAAAATCCACCTACAGAATGAATAGTATTAATAACCCAACTTACAAATGAAGACCAGAGGCTCTTAGAAGCTGAGCACTCCCATGTAACCAGAAAATCTACAGGTGTCTCTATTCAGTTCACTATGTCCCTAGCTGTCATCCTCTCAGTATGAGACGGCATGGTGTAGGGGCATGGCTCTAGACCATCTTTGTTCTAGTGCCAGATCAATGCACACTTATTGTGCAAGCAGGCTAACTTTGCCCTCCTATTCTCTCACCTGTGATGTAGGAATGGTGAAAACTGCCACTTGGCAAGTTTGTGAGCCCTGAATTTCATAATTATAAGGTATTGGGATGTACAGCGACAAAGTGCTTAACCTTCATGCATCAACCCAGCACCATACACACAAACACACACATGTACACACAGAGAGAGAGACAGAGACAGAGAGACAGACACACACAAAAAGAGAAAGAGCCTATAAAAAGGCTTATTGTGATAGAATAAGTAATCCTCATCATTATACTTGCAATATTGTAAGGCTTTGCTGAGATCAAGCAGAAAAGGCAGTGTGGCCCCAAGTGTATGTGTGAGCCTCCAATTCTTTCTCCTTTAGTGTACACTACTAGGTTAAGCCCCACCTCCCATGAGATAATGTCATAGGACTGAATTTGCTCCAAGGTGATGTGGGAAGTGACTCACTGCTTGTACTCTTGGCTCTGGGCTACAGTCTCTTAATGGCTATATGGAGTCGATATTCTCTTCACCCATCAACGTGGCTGGCAATGAGCAAGAAGCCACTGAGCTCAGACAGTATTAGTGTTTCCCCACAAAGAGGTTGCTAGTTTTGGTCGGTGAACTTGGAAATGATCCCTGTCCTATTAGAAAATTTAGGTGAGAAATAGACCTTTGAGGATAGGGAGGTCGATGCAGCAAAATTGAACAGGCTTTTGGGGAGTGTGAGTTGGGGGTACATCAGCAACAAAGAAAGGAGGACTAGGTACAGACCCGGAGAAATACAAGTTGGCTAACCAAGAAGAGAAACACTTAAGATGAAAACTGAGGAAAAATGGCTAAGGGGCTTGAAGAAGATGTGGTGGTGTAGGAGGGTCCTTTTGTATTTCTGTTGCTTTTATTGGTTGAATAAAGAAACTGCCCCAGCCTTTTGATAGGGCCGCCCTTAGGTGGGCGGAGTAGACAGAACAGAAGACTGTGAGAGAGAAGGCAATGGGGCAGACGTCGTGTTTCTCCAGCCCAAGATGGACTTTGGTTAGAATCTTCTCTGTAAGCCATGACCACATGGTGATACACAGATATGGGTTAAACTAATATGTATAAGAGGTTAAAACTAATGGGCCAGGCAGTAATTTAATTAATACAATTTCCATGTGGTTATTTCAAATGTAAGCTAGCTCAGCAGCCGGGAGCCGGGTGGGATGGAACAAAGGGCCCGTGCTCCTCTTAGGTGCTAGGAACACAGCCTGCATCTCTTACTACAGTGGGGGTAACAGGAGAAAAGAACTAATCTTAATAAACACATAAAACAAAAAATTAACATCTATCATCATAAGAAACACAAAGTGTAGAAAAAGAAGGTGAGATCAGATGAACCCTTTATCCAAGCATTTAATCCCAGCACTCAGAAGGCAGAGGCAGACTGTTACCTGTGCATTTGAGGACAGCCTGATTTATATTGTAAGCCCCAGGCCAGCCAGGGCTACATAGTGAAACCATGTCTCAAAAAAGTGAACGCACAAACAAAATGTTTTTGTGTTTTATTTTAAAGAATTGCCCTTTAATGTAGAAATGTCCAGTAGCATCTTTCCACTGGCATCAGAAGAGTGTGAGAGGGGTATGCAATGGAAAGACAAACATGCCCTGGAGAGGGAAGAATACGGGGGGGGGGCTAGAAACCCATAGCTCCATTACCCAGGATGGTCCAGTGACTCCTCATTTATCCTCATGTCCTGGAGCCAACACCCTGCTCAATGCCTGAACACAGAACCCATCCTGCTCATGCATGGCTGCCAGACCCCTGCCCACCCCACTGCGTCCTGCACAGGCAGCACTGTGTGCTCCCATAACAGTGGACCGCGTGCTCCAGTGAGGACACCTCTCTGAAACTCCATTTCTGCACAGTTCTTGACTCCTTCTCAACTTCCCTCGTGTGAACGCTTGTGTCTGGGTGTACTTAGGGAAACAATTTATGAGTCCCGCAGTCTCGTTCATTTGCCAGCATGTCTTACAAGTAACCATGAAGAATTGCCAGGGTGGATCTTCTTTCAAAAACCCAGATTTAGATATCTCTCTCTCTTTGTCTCTCTCCTCCGCTCTCCTGCCCCTATCTCTCCCTGTGTATACACATCATTATGACACTGGTCTACGGTAACATGTTGAGTATCGTTGCCTTTGCGAACCCCACCAGCCGTGCTGAACATAGGACTCCATTTCTACCTAAGGCCCCTTGACCCATCCTGCGCTGGGTCATCCATCCTTCCTTTCTCATCTGGCTAATGGATGTAATCATACAAGGCAGTGAGCTGCCCCTGCAGGTGGGAGATTAATTCAATCTAATTTAGACTTACAAAGCACACCTCTTACAGCCTTGGGTGACTTTATCATAATATAGTTCTTCCGTTATCAGTGGTAACAAAGTATCTGTCCCATGCTTCAGTGGATCAAAACATCTTGCCAAGAATCATCTGGAAATTCTTTGGAGCTGTGCTTTAAAAACCACCAAGGGGAGACACTGGCTGAAATTAACTGGATTCTCAGAAAGTTTTTTTTTTGTTTAATTTTGGCAACTAATGTGCTGCCGATGGCGAGAGCTCCTGCTCTAAGCCTTCGCTCATGAACTGCTCTTCCCAGCTTCCTTTCATGACTCACTTATCAAAATCCTCCTCATTCCTTCAGGCCAGTTCGACCACATCTTCCAGGAGCACTTTCTAAGCAGTCCTCATCCCTAATCGATATCTTTCCCTCGCTGTGTTCCTCCCGCAACTCTTTTGTGCTAATGCTGTCAAAATGCAGTTAATTTTCTGTCTCCTCAGAAAGATTGTAAATTCCTTGATGCAAACTGTCTTGTGCATCTTCCTTTGATCTCTAAGACGTTACAAATCCGATTTGTGAGCCTAAATTTAACTGTTCAGAAAGTGGAACAAAATACTATTAGCTTTTCCCCCTCCTTAAAAACGTTAGAAGTAACAGGTTCTTAAGTAGTTTGTGAATCATACCTCATTTGAAAAAAAAAAAAAAGAGGACTCCATGGTGTTGCGTACTGTCCCTGCAGAACAAGCTCCTGCATCAGAAGCGGGACACTACCTCCTTGCTGCAATTAGGAAGAGCAACTGGACCTCCGACCCCCACCCCCACCCTGTGCAGAGTGTACTGAGTGGAAGCTTTGGTGGGGAGGTGGGGCGTGGGCATCACAGTCTGGCTCAGGAACCTGCTTAGAAAGGCAAACCACATTTCCACCGCAGAACCATTGGCTCCAAACCTGCATCTTAACAGCCACTAGTAATTCGTATGCACACGCGCACACGAGAGCTCGAGAAACACCGCCACTCACTTTCTCTTCTGAACTCAATTCTACTCTTTATTTCATTCTGCCAAAAGCTGATTTCATGACCACGAGGGCTTCCTTTGGATTTCCTGTCGCATCTTCAAACCATAACACTATGAAACACACTCATTCATCTCCAGCCACTCCTTAACTGCTTTTCAGGATCACTGGGGGAGATTTAAAGCCTCCTGGAGTCTGATATTGACAGAGATTTTTGTCTCCTGAGCCACGAAAAAGCACTTTTAAGGCAACCATTATGTCAGCAACCAAAGAAGGTTTTTTGGCCATTTGGATCTTTTCAGGTTCCATACAAATTTCAGAGTAGTTCTATTTATGTAAAGAAGAGCATTAGAATCTTGATTGGAACTAAATTGAATCTGTAGGCCACTTTGTGTAGTGTGGACATGTCAGCAGAATCTAGTCTCCCTGCCTACGAATGTGAGCTTCCATTCATCTATTGATGTCTTCTATATTGTCCTGAGTTTCTTTCATTGTTATTTTATGATTTCCCATATACAAATCTTCTCAGTATATATACTGTACTCTGCTTAGTTGGGGTTGTTTTATTAAGTTCATTTCCAGGGAGTTTCTTGTTAGTATGTAGAAACAATGTTAATCTTCAGTTGCTGAGTTTATAAACCATGGCTCCACCACATTTATTAGTTCTAATAGGTATTTGGGTTTTTGTTGTTGTGGGTGCTTGTGTGTGTGCTATCTTAGTGTCTTTAAATTAGCAAAGCTTGAGACACCACAGCCCTTGAGTAGAAATATAAAGCAATTGTAGGGAGTGGAAAGTAAGGCGTGAGGCAGTGTGCACCTATAATATGGAACTAAACCAAGTACTAACCAAGTATTGGAATCACTAGATGGACTTTAAAGAGTGCTGATACCTCAGTCTCTTCTCGGGTTTTGTGATTCATTTGGTCAAGGACACCTGATTTTAGAGCTTCTAAATTAACTGATCTCCACATTTTCTGTGTTCAAGAAGAAAATATCAAGCAAACATAGCCATTAATTGCATTCTATTGTCTGATGCTTGTGATAATAGTCCCTTAATCAGTGGTTCTCAACTCGTGGGTCATGACCCCCAACAGGTTGCATATCAGCTATCTACACTATGATTCATAACAGTAGCAAAATTGCAGTCATGAAGCAACAATAAATGAGTTTATGGTTGGGGGTCACCGCAACATAAGGAACTGTATTAAAGGGTTGCAGCATTAGGAAGATGGGACCACTACCCTTAATACACTTTGAAGATATCCTTTAGAGTTCCTTGATGTCCAATTGCTCATTAGGGAAGCTGAGGCAGAATGATCGTAAGTTCAGGGCCAGTTTAGGCTATACAGAAGGTTTCAAGTCAGCCCGTGCCAAACAGGGGGACACTGTCTAAAAGCAAAAAAGCAAATAAAAACCCTCAAGTGATTGCAATCAGAGCAGTGTGACCCTGGCACATCCATGCCGGAAATAAGACGGTAGATCCAGAAATAGATCCAGTTATTAATGAACAGTTGGTATTTGACAAAGCTGCCAAGAACACACAATGAAGAAAGGAAAAGCTTTTCAATAAATGGTGTTGAGAAAGTTTGATCTCCACCTGCAAAAGAATGAAATTGAACCTAATCTTACACCATGTCCAAATTGTCAACTCAGAGTAGACAGTAGCTGCACATGTTAAAACCTGGAGTTGTGTCACGAGAACGCCACAGAGAAAAACTGCACCACATTGGTTTGGAAAATGGCCACTCACATAGGATTCCACAAGAAAACCCAAGTAAACAAATAAACAAGTAAATGGGATTGTACCCAACTAAAAACCTCCTGCATACCAAAGAAAGCAACCTTAAAGCGAAGAGACGAACCACGTGCTGGGAGAAAAGTTTTGTGAACTACACAACTGACAGCAGCCTATCATCCAAATTTATTAACTCAGTAGCAAAGAAGTACAATATAATTAAACGTAGCCCAAAGATCTGGACAGACAATCTCTATTATGAAATATTATTTTAAGGTGTGTTACATTTGCTTCTGCTGTGGAATATTTGTTTAATAATGCAAAGGTATTTTGCATTCTTTTAGGCCGCATTTGTTTAACCCTGTAAAGCTGTATTACGTTGCCTGTCTAAAACATCTGATGGTCTAATAAAGAGCTAAACAGCCAACAGCAAGGCAAGAGAAGGGATAGGCAGGGTTGGCAGGCAGGGAGATTAAATGGAAGGAGAAAATTGGGAGGAAGATCAAGGAGCAAGAAAAGAAGCGGCTAGCCACACAGCCAGACACAGAATAAGGATAGAAAAGAGATACAGAAATAGACAAAAACAAAATCCCGGAGGCAGAAAGTAGACAGGATAATTTATGTTAAGGAAAGCTGGCTAGAAACAAGCCAAGCTAAGGCTGGGTGGGCATTTATAAGTAAGAATAAGTCTCTTATTTGGGAGCCGGGTGGCAGGCACTCCCAAAAGAGCACCACCAGTAGTATACAAAGTTGTTCTTGTCTCTAGATATTGTCAACATCTGTAATCAGTGGGCTTTGATAATGATTCTAATAGGTGAGAAGATATAGTGCATTGCGTTTAATTTTCATTTCCCTAATGACTAGCAATATTGAAAAATTAAAAAAAAAATCTTGTCAGTCATTTGAATCTTTTGAGAATTGCTGTTGGTTGTCTTTCACTCTTTACTCTCTTGGTCCTTTTGCTGGGCTGAGGATATAGGTCGGTAACAGAGCACTTACCAGGTATGCATGAGGCCTTGGGGTTCAACCCCTAACACTACAAGCCAACCTAACAAACACACACACAAACAAAAACCCACCAAGACTTTGTGCCCATAAGTATATGTAAATTATCACTTTCAACTAAAAACAAATAA
>JAQHUG010000108.1:3162298-3177399 GCA_028555095.1 Dicrostonyx torquatus
GGGGACCCAAAGTAAAAAGAACAGCAACAAGAATGGTTTGACTCTTGTTAATCATTCCATAGAAATTGTTTCCAGGTTCTTGGAGACTCTACATGGAAAGTGTCATGCCTGTCACCTGACAGAAGTAGCCACTAACATCATAAGTGTGTGTTACAGTTTAAAAATAAAATATCATCTACAAGCTCATGTTTTAACACTTGGTCCCTAGCTAGTGGCATTCTTTTGAAAGACCACTGAACATTTAGGAGGTATGGCCCCACTGGTAGACAAAAGCCATTAGAGGGGTGTCTTCCTGGGTCCTGATATGTAATGAATAGCCCCCAGCTCCCTCTCTTTCTCTCCCACTATCACAAACTAAGTTGCTGCTCCCTGCCGTTCCTGCCATGACACACCGGAACTCTTTGAAGCCATGAGCCCACACAAATCTCTGTCCCTTTAGGTATTTTAGTCTGGCATTGTGACCACAGGCAAAAAGAAACAAATATAGAAATCGAGGACCAAAGAAGAGGATTTTATTGCTGTAAGTAAGCCTGACCATGTGACCGCATGATTCTTAGACTGTTAGAACTAACTTATGAGAATTTGAAGTGTGGAGATGCAAACTAGAGAACCCTAAGGATGCTACAGGCAAAGATTAACGGGCAGTGATTGGAGCTTGGAATACCAGAATGCCAGCCAAGAGATGTGTGCAGCGAGGAGCAGCTTCGAGAGACTTCAGATGCACACGATTCTACTAGGAAGTGGGCTAGTGGACATTTGCACTCCATTCTGGGAACTCTATCTATATCGTGTCCATGATCTAATATTTTGAGTAAGAACTCAACAGTCAATACTTTAGTGAAGGCAATCTCAAGGCAGCCCAGAGTTCAGTCTATGACCTGGGTATTTGCATCTGTTTTTAAGTAAACTTACAGTGAAACTTTGAAACAAAATATGGAGGAGAAGGATATTTTTTTAAATGTTCAGGTGCTAGATTAGCACCATCAAAGATAATCCAGGTGATTTGCACTCAGACAGTAGGAAACATGTGTTGCAAGGAGCCGCTTTTTTGTCTCAGCCACCCAGAACTGAAATAATCAAACAAAAACTGTATTATTTAAATAACTGCTTGGCCCATTAGCTCTAGTTTCTTATTGGCTAAATCTTACATCTTAATTTAACCCATTTCTATTAATCTGTGTATCACCACGAGGTCATAACCTACCAGCAAAATTTCAGCACGTCTATCTTCCACAGTGGATCCATGGTGTCCTCTGACTCTGCCCTTCTTCCTCCCAGCATTTTGCTTAGTTCCCCCCACCCAGCTCTGTACCCCTATATCTCTGCTATAGACTCAAAGCAGTTCTTTTATTAATTAACCAATCAAAGCAACACATAGATAGAAGGACCTCCCAAACCAAACATGCAGGACACTGTGTAGTTACCATCTGATTACAGGAGATGGCCAGTTCAGGCTTCCTACCCACTATTGCTAGGAGTCTTAGTCTTTATATTATAGGATCACTATGAATGAGTCTTTGAAGACTAGAAAAAAGGATATTTTGCTTTAAATCTAAAATTTTCATTGCAGGTTCATTTTTTTTAAATTATTAACTAAATTTTTTAATGCATGAACACTCTATCTACATATATACCTGCAGGCCAGAAGAGGATATCAAATCTTATTACAGATGGTTGTGAGTCACCATGTGATTGCTGGGAATTGAACTCAGGGCCTCTGGAAGAGCAGTCAGTGCTCTTAACCATTGAATCATCTCACCACCTGATGTGGGATGGCCTTCTGTATATGTGATGCTTTTATCAGTTGATGAATAAAGCTGTTTCAGACAATGGCTTAGCAAAGCAAAACCAGGTGGGAAATCTGAATAGAGATATAGAGATGTAGGCAGAGTCAAGGAGATGCCATGTAACTGCCAAAAGAGACAGACGCTGGACCTTTACCAGTAATCCACAGCCTCGTGCCGATACACAGATTAATAGATGTAAGAGTTAATTTAAGATATAAGAGTTAGTTAATAAGAAGCCTGAGCTAATAGGCCAAGCAGTGTTGTGATTGATATAGTTTCTGTGTGATTATTCAGGTCTGGACAGCCGGATCCAGACAAACATACAGACTCCAGCTATACCACCCCACTTCCCACACAAGCTCATGTGTTAAGTGCTTGGTCTCTAACTGGTCTTGGCTGGGGGTGAAGGCGGTTATGGAACTATCAGGTGGGGAGACCTAGCTGGCGGAAGCAAATCACTGGGGATGGACCTCTAAAGGTAATGGTGCCTGGCCACAGTCCCTGCTTTGCTTTCTACTTCCCTGACCATCCTGAGCTACCTGGGCAACATGCTCTCACCACCACAGATAGAGCTGATGCCTTTGCTTTTCCTACCGTGATTTATGGAAACTGTGAGCAGAAATAACACTTTCTTTTTTAAGTTGTTTATATCCAATATTATGGCCAGAATGGTGAAAACTACAATTGATTATGCTTAGAGCCAAGAAGGGAGAGGAAAAGCTCCTTCTTCTAGCAGCACCCTGGCGAACATAGTGTAATTTACAACTGCCCTGGCTCCTTTGGTGGCTTTCCCTACTAGGAATATGAGTACAGAGTGTGGCCAAACTTGAAACACCCTGTGTTCAGCGCTAGAGAGATAACTTAGCAGTTAAGAGCACTTGCATTCAAAGAAGACCCCATTCAGTTCCCAGCACCCACGTGACCTTTTGCAATTCCAGTTCCAGAGGATCCGACGCCCCCTGGTGGCCTCTGTGAGCACTGTCCTTGCCTTCAGGCAAACGCTCATGCATAGAATATTAAAAATAAGTTTTTTTTTAAAATTCCTATGCTCTGATGGATCACACTATTGCAAACATAGTAGCACTGAAAACCAGCAGGCAACTCAAAAGGCTGGCCTTCAGAATATGCTGGGTTTTGCATTTAGAATTGTTCTCACGTTCTGAGAAAGGAAACATGAGGTATAGGACATGAAAGAAAAGTTAATCTTCCTGAAACAAGCATGGTACATGAAATCAATAGCAGTAGGGAACCAGATTTAAAAGCTTTTTACTAAGATCAAAATAACCACTTTCAAAATTAATAAGCACATTCCATCTAGAATGGAAATCTGAAGGCCGAGGGAGAGTGCCTGAGTCAGATTCCCTCACACCCGTTGGGCTGGGGCCTAGGCTGGGCTGGGGCATAGGTGGGGCCTGGGCAGTTACCCCACCATACCTCCTTTAATCCAGGTAACAACTCTGCAGAATGACTGTTATCATTTCTATAGCTTTCAGATAGGAAGTTGAAACTCAGAGTTGTTGAATGAGGTGATGGACAAACACACACTCACAGAAACCCCGCCCACTTAGCCAGCAACACCGCACAGTACAATCTGTTGAGGACAGGAGGCCAGAGACACTGCAAAGACAGGAACTGATTTACTCAGAGTCTTCAAGGTGAAGTAGGGTCTCAATTTTGGGTTAATCTTTGCAACATTTTTGCCTGGAAGTCACAAGAATTTATTCAACTCATTTGCAGAAAAAGAAGCCATGGCTGGGTCGTGGTGGATGCGTGTTCTTCACGCACTGCCGAAACAAATTGTCCCATTAAAAGGAAGGCCCGGTAGGAAAGCTGACGTCAAAATCAACTTATTGCCAGAAATCGACCTTCGATTTAAAATTCAGGCACCTGGTGTTTTAGCTCGTGTCAGGAGCACACTTCCCTAAGATTTTATGTCAAACGCCAGGCCTGGTTCAATACACCACCTGCGGCACACTCTGTTCTCTGCCAGATGCTGAAAGGTGAGTGGGAGACACACAGCCCCAGGCTGCTTCTGTGACCTCCTCGCCAGCTGGCTGCCTGTCCTCACCTTCCCAGTGACCCGAGCCCGTGTTTGTTTTCAGCAATGCACGCAGGAACATCAATGTCCTGGGCAGTCAGCCTTGGACTGGAAAGGAACCCGTGAGTCCATAAGGCTGACTCAGTAAGGAGAGGGGCGAATTTTCTTAGGACTACAGCCGGTCGTAACCACAAACATATAATTCAGATTTGTGGGGCTGCTGTCCAGTGCAGCTAACACTGTGGGATTATGACATTAGGAAGGTGGTCAGTTTTAATTTGGGCTTGAGAACAGCGTGTTTTATGGAATTCCCTCATCACTACTGAGTGCAACACATTGGTTAAACATTAATTCTTTTCTATGGAGAGAGAGCCCTTTGTTACAGTTACACAACCGGAGCTGGTCTCCCTCCGCCTTAGCTACATCGTGACCTTTCACAGCTGGCTCCTTAGCACTTCACCTTGGTTTGCATTTTATTTTCTGTTCTTCCAGCAATTATTGGTGGTTCTCCTATTGTGTGCTCCCACATTGAAAATGTTCAGCTATAAAAGATTTAAAACACAAAGAAATATATATTTAATATAGTTGCCTAAGTAGTTAACACACAAATTATATCTCATTAACATGCTGCCATAGGTAATGAAAGGTTCATTTTTAAAAGGAAAGATTTTATCGCAGCCCTCACCACATTCCCTACTCAAGATGAACTTTCTGCATTTCCTGAAAAGACCCCTGTGCCCTAGGGGGGAAGTGGTGGGCATCCTTATGAGAGGAGATGGAAAATTACTTGTCACTATTTACTTCTGAGTTTATGAGGAAGTTGGAGATACATATGTACACATTATACATTACCTGTAGCATTTTACACAACATTACAGATACTTCTACATACTAAACATGTGTTTATATCATACTACAGATTGAGTACCTTTTATCTCAAAGTCTACAGAGCAGAAATATTTCAAAATTTAAACTTCTTTCATATTTTTAAAGTCTTTATATAGGAATAATGAGGTATCTTGGGTATAGGACCCAAGTACAAACACAAATTTGACTGGTGTTTCATATACACCTAAGCTGAACACACCATTAGGCAACATTTTCAGTAATTTACGCATGAAACAAAACATGCTTACACTGAACCACCTGAGGTCAGATATGCAACTCAGCATCTGTGGACAGACATGTCAACAGTCAAAAGGTTATGACTGGAACATTTCAGACTTAGTATGTTTGAGTTAGAGATGCATGTATGTGTGTACATATGCGAATGTATGTGGGTATGTGGGTATGGTTTACACATGTGTTCTACTATTTGCTTCTTTTTGCTATGTTGACATTTTCTTCCAAACATCCATACTTATACATAAGTACATGAATATATGCACATATGTATGTGTGCGCACATGAGTTTCTCTATTACATATGATCATATAGTGACGTTCAATCGATTTGAATTAGATATTATGGCACTGCCTACACAATAATTTACGAAGTTACATTTGTACCAATCATGCATGATTTTCTGTTTTCCCATGTGCTTGCCACTAAATCTGGTGTTATTAGTCCCATAGTCGTCTTGCCAATGTGGTTGTTGTAAGCAGCATATTCTATATTTCCTTGACTAATACTGAGGTTAAACATTCTTATGAATGGCTGGCACATAGTTGAACTCCTTCTTCTATAATTTACCTATTCATAGTCTCTGTTTTTCTTTTGGGTGTTCATCTTTGGCCCACTCATTTGTAATTCTTGATATACTCTGTATACTAATCTCTTGTAGGACGTGTATTTTGTTCTTTATGTTCAATTGCTTTCTGCCATTATGCTTTAGGAATTTATCTGATGAACGATATAGACATTGATTTTTAAAATACTACATTTGTGCTAGGTGTGATGACACACACCTTTAATCCTAATACTCAGGAGGCAGAGGCAAGTGAATCTGTGAGTTTGAGGCCACCTTGGTCTCCATAGCAAATTCCAGGACAACAAGGGCTAGGTTACAAGGTAAGACCCTGTCACATTGAAACGAAAACTCCATCTTTTATCAGCACTGAATACATTCAAAAATAATAAGATGCTAGTTGTAATGGCAAGGGCTGCAATCTAATACTTGGGAAGCTGAAGCACAAAAGTCACAAGTTCAAGGCCAGCCGTGGACATCTATCCATCTATCTATCCATCCATCTATCTATCATCTATCTATCTGTCTGTCTATATATAGAGAGGGAGGTAGGGTAAGTGTGGAAATGGTAAGTGCATGAGATACGGAAATGAGACAAGGAAGGGTATTTTTTAAATGGAAAAATAAACCTAAATAGAAAAAGAAAAGAAAGGAGGAGAAAAGTAGAGAAAAATCTTTGAAAAGGAAGAAAAAAGAGAAAGAAATTTTTTTAAAAGGAAATATTTTATAATAGTGAAAAAATTGAAAAAAACAAAATTAGTAAATGTCAGGAGTAAAATGAAAATGTGAATTTTTTTAAACCAATAAGATCAGATCAAAATGCTACTAAATTTATAGAGAAAATATGGGGACAAAAGAAAAAAGAAACAAAGGAAAAAAAACACGTTGCCTAAAACATATAAGGAAATGTCTAAACAAATTAAATGAACACATAAGGATGAACAAGAATATCATAAAAATTGTAAAAATCAATGCAGTAAAAATACAGCTAAATATTTAGGGGAAAATGAAGTGTCCGAGAAGTTTCTTTCTTTGTCCTCAAGAGTTGGAGGCTGGCAACTATTTGCATGGAGTTGGGGATCCCCTGAACTTGTGGACCCCTCTCCCTTGGTTTGGTTGTTGGTGAGTCTGTGTCTACAACTGCCATCTTCACGGCTGCGGCTTTCCCTCTTCGAGTATGGGCCGTCTTCTGGCCAGTCAGCTTCGCCATCTGTGGCTGGACAGACTCTCTTATGCTCCCGATATTGTCCGTTCTGCCGGGATGGCTAACGTTGAGAGGAGTGGTGTCTCCCAGTCTGTTGGGAATGTGAGAAGCAAGAGCAGCACGAAGACCAGCAATGCCAGAGGACCAGAGGACCTTCATACTTCCTGGACCTCACGGGTGTTAGCCGCCCTGCTGAGGTGATGCCGATGTACACTCTCTTCGGAGTCCTCGAGCTTAACAGCAGTGAGGGACAGACAGGCTTGAGAACGGATGTGCCTCTTGGCTTCAGGCTCAGAGCCATCCAACTCCAGCTTTAATCTCAGTTTATGAGAGTTATTCCCAGAAACCAAGAGCAGGGATAGCTCTCCTTAGGCACTTCCCAGCCTGATGTGCCAGCTTCTGAATAATGACACAGACTTTTTGGGCTTGTTGTTGTTGGTGGTGGTGGTTGTTTTAAGACAGGGTTTATTTGTGTAACCACCTGGCTGTCCTGGAACTCACTCGACACAAAAACTTTTTATTAATTATGGAAGCTTGGCTTTAGTTTAGACTTACTCTTTTTTTTTTTTTTATTTTGAGACAGGTTTCTCTGTAGCTTTGGAGCCTGTCCTGGAACTAGCTCTTGTAGACCAGGCTAGCCTCAAACTCACAGAGATCCGCCTGCCTCTGCCTCCCGAGTGCTGGGATTAAAGGCGTGCACCACCCGGTTTATTCTTAACTAGCTCTTAAAACTTAAATTAGCCCATTTATATTACTCTACATTCTGCCCCATGGTTCATTACCTCTCTTCAGTACTGTGCATCCGACTTCCTCCACATCTATCCAGATCAATCTCCTCTGCCTCTGAATCTTTCCCAGAGTTTCTATTTCTTCCCCAGAAGTCCCGCCCATCCTCTCCTGCCTAGCTACTGGGCATTCAGTGCTTTAGTGAACCAAAAGACATCTTCACAGAGTGTATAAAAAGGTTATCTGAACAACTGCATCCTTGAACTAACTGATATCCCACCCTCCTGGCTGTCTGTATCACCTTTCCAAGCCTTCTCTCACAGCAGGGCACACCGAGGCTCCCAGACTTAAGGATGGTCCCTGATACCCAGTCTCTGAAGTTCTTCAATGTTTACAATAAATTCTCACTTCATATGGTGCCCAGCAAGGGCTCACCACGGTATCTACTGTGATCAAATGTGTTTCTCTCTGCAGTCAACCTGTCTGCCGGGAGTTTTGCTCTACCACCCAAACCCACAACTAGATTTGAGGCCAAAGAGGTCTGTGGCCTTATCCAGAGGGTAGGACTTTCATCCGCCTTCCCTTCTGGAATCAGCTTCTGAACCCCCTTCCCTATCAAAGAACTGAGGGACTGGGACTGTGCTTGGCTTGTTGTTCTGTCCCTGTGACTTTGTTTTTGCTGCTCTCCAGTGTTGCCTAGCTTCTTTTGTGGGTTTTCAAAGATTCCCCTCTATTTTTGTCTTTGGGATAAAGTCTGTATTTTCTCATCCTGTCTCTCTTTTTTCAGGTCACACAGTGGCAGCCTCGAGCCTACGCTCTCTCTGGAGGTCTTCTGGCATTGTAGTAGGTGTCAGGAGGTCACTCCAGTCTGCCCTGTTATTGTTATATGTTGTGTATTCCATTTGTCTCTTTGCTACCAGCTGAGGCGATCTCCCGGGTCCTTCCTGTTCACTCTTTTGCTAGCTGTGATTAGCCATGTCTGTAACCTGTGATTAACCATGTTTGTAACCTGTGATTAACCATGTCTGTGCCCAACTGCAGCTGTGTTCTCTATGTTTCACTCTCTTGTTCATCCATACTTTATTCCAGTTAATCATGCAGTGTCCTACAGAGCCCTCTTATACATGGATGTCCTGCCCTGCCCCTTTTGATTATGTCACCAACTTTATCAAGAAAATGGGGGGAATGGAACACCACCAGGTGTTCATGTCCTTGCACTTTGAATTGGGCAGTGCTCCATCACAGTGGCAAAACACCCCTGGTAAACAGTTTAAAAGATAATATTTATTTTGGCTCTCCAGTTTGGAGGTTTTAATCCACAGTCACATGACCATGTTGATTTGGACCTGTAGGAGAAAGAAATGGTGGGGATCCCATCGGACAAAGCCATTTACCTTGGGGTGGCTGGGAAGGAGAGAGAGAGGAGGGGGCTGATGTCTTCATGCATTCTTGAAGAGTACTCCCCACTGTTGTGGAATAGAATATTTATTTAACTAGGCAAAGATGTGCTGCATTTATTTATGCCACGTTTGTTTAACTATGTAAAGATGTGTCTCGTTTCTTTATGCTGCATTTGTTTAATTATATAAAGAAAGATGTGTTGCTGTTTCGCCTTGCCTGACTAAGGCACCTGATTGGTCTAATTTTAAAAAAACTGAATGGCCAAGAGCTAGGAAGAAGAGGGATAGGCAGGGCTGGCAGGCAAAGAGGAAGGGGGGGGGGCAGTCAGTCAGACACAGAGGAAGCAGGAAAGCAAGATGGACAGTGCATAGATGAGGTGAGTGAGCCTGGGGCAGCACAACAATTAATAGAAAAGGGTTGATTTAAGTTTTTAAAAAAGTTCGCTAGAAACAAGCCTCAGGTAAGGCCAAGCATTCATGATTAATAACAAGTCTCTGTGTCATGATTTGGGGACTGGTGGTCCAAGAAAGCCAACTACAGCCCACTCTAGCCTACCTGTTGCTGTCACTGTCTCCCAGTAGAGCCACAGGATAGTGACAGAACCTTTAATCCCTGAGAATCTAGGGGATACTCCAAATCAAAACCCTTACACTGTGAGTTCGACTTCAGTTTGTCTTGGTTTGGTTTTGAAACCTTGTTATGGACTCCAGCTGGACTTGACTATGTTGGCTTGGACCACACAGCTTTGCCTTTCGCTGATGGTGACCCTGGTAGCACTGGGAACCCCTTCGATGATATCTCTACTGCCCCGATGTTGTAGGTTTCCTAGTAGGAGTCTGTTAGCCCAGTGTGGCTGGTGGGGGTGGGTATTGGACCCCACTGTGCTGGAGGCAGTTACTGGCGGTGTTTCTAATCGCAGCAGCAGGTCCAGTCTGATGGTGGAGGAAGTCAGTGGGTCTGGTGAGAGGTTTGGTGGTGGTGAAAGTCGATGAGTTTGACGAGAGAAGAGGTTTGTTGAGGTGTTGGCCAGGTCCATTTATGGATTTAAGAAGTAGTGAATGGAGGGACAAAATATGCCTGGTCCTGGTCCCTTTAGTTTTTTCTCAAGTCACCAGCCTCATGCTGACAGTGCTTCTAGCCCAAGGCATGGAAAGTGCCTTGTTTATAATATAAAAATTGATATTTCCTAACTTTTCTGTTTTCTCTTGTTCTTGGATGTGGTTGTGTCCCCCTCCCCCCTGCACTCAGAGGGTGGATTGTTTCCAGGTTTTAGCTGTAACTTTTGTATGAGTCTCATCTTTCCTTCATGGGGGTCCAGTACACATTGACCTGTGAAGTGTTCCTAGACATTAGCTTTGCATTTGCTTTTGCCAAAGGCTGAGTACCTCTCCCTTGTAGGCCCTGTTTTGCACTAATGTAATCATCTGGAAAGTTTAGCACAATGCAATACCATCAATTGTCCTTCTCTAACCACACAGGGCAATGTATTCCAGGGACACACTGCAACCATTTTCTCCCAATATCTGCTGGCAAACTTCCTTTGCATCTCAAGACTGGTTATAGAGATGGTTAAGTCACTGTAGCCAAAATGTCCAAAACATTTAAGAGCCTAGCTTAATGAGGGTGTTCATGACCACTTTCTGCTGGGCAAAAAGCAAGTGTGCACATCCTGCAAGCCCCAGAAACCTGGCATGAAGACTTGACTCAATCCTACTCAACTTCCCTGGGTAATGGTAACATCAGCTCATTGGACTAGTTAGTTTTCGTGTCAGTTAATACTAGGTGAGGTTTTTCATTCTCTAAAACAGACTTCCATGGACCTCTCCTCGGCACACCTTGTGTGTGTGTTAAGACGCTTGCCTGGGTGACTCACTGGTCTATGCTACTGCTCTAATATGCAAAAATAACACCGCAAGAGAATGCTTAGTAAATGCTCAGTAAACTGATTTGGCACTCAGAAAAAAGAACGCCCTCCAGTATAAAGAACATGATTCGGGATACAAGAGTTTCTTTAAAATAGCCTTGACTCTTGTCAAGCATTAAGAACCTGTTCTATGTTGGCCAAACATAGACATAAGGAGACTTTGGCATGAATGAGCATCTTATTCCCAAGCCAAGCACCCCACATGCCTCTGCTGTATTGTAGGATACAGAATTTAATTTAATTTAGAAAGTGTAGCCATTTCTAATGGACCTGGTCACTCTTGAACCTTGTCTGGAACTCATGTTGAGGGTGACAGCTATGTAAACAACCTTCAGAACAGGACACAGGCACAGAACTTTATATTTTTAATTTAGTTTAGAGAGTGTAGCCATTTCTAATGGACCTGGTCACTCCGGAACCTTGAACCTTGTCTGGAACTCATGTGGAGGGTGACAGCTATGTAAACAATCTCCAAAACAGGACACAGGCCTTGTATTTTTTCTTACAAATTTTACTTGAAAATACTTTAAAATAAATGTCTTTAAGACATTATTTTGAATCTGTAAAATACGTTTATAACAAATTGAAGCAAACAATTTGAATTTTTAACAACTCTTCTCCTTTCCCCTCTCTTTCCTCCCCTCCCCTTCCCCTCTCCTCTCCATTCCTTTCTTCTCCTCAGAACCTTCTGAGGTGAGAAGAGGGCCAAGGGCACCCAGATCAGAGAGGCTTCTTCTCACCATATACTCATTTGCCTCAATCCCTTCTTCATTCCCACCAAGACTTATGGATAAAGCACAAAATAGCTAGCATTATGGTAAACGTCATAATTCTGTTTCAAGGCAGAAAAATTATTAACAAGCTTTAGTCCGTTCTCATTTGAGCTGAGCTATGAGAGAGAGAGAGAGAGAGAGAGAGAGAGAGAGAAAGAGAGAGAGAGAGAGAAGATAGATTCAATAAACTCAAAGAGAGTAGAGCATCAAGACATAAAATTGGGCCAACAATGTAGCAAATGACGCATTGTTCTTGAGTATAATCTGCACATGAATAAATGGAAAGCGATTTATTCAGAGAAAGACCACAGTCCTGCCTCCATAAGCAGAGGGAAACAGCAGGCACAAGCCTAACACAAGTCTGCGTCTTGTGCTGTTTCCCAATGATAGACAAATCGCAGCTAAAGAAGCAGTGTGGTCAACTGAAAAGATCATTCTTTTTACGGCAAGTGGACCCATGTGTTATTGGGCAATCTCATCATTGTCCCACACTTTAATATTTTTCTGTAGAGTGTGATTAATGACAATTATTGCACAAGAGAAAATATAGCCGAAGTGTCTGGGTTTTTTCATTCTTTTTTTTAAAGTTGTTTTTATTAATATATATATTTTTTCCCAGTCTCCTTCCGTTCTCCCTTCTCCCTTCTACCCTCCTCCCTGGTCCTGCCCCGTGCTCCCAATTCTCTGGAGCTGTGGATTGTAGTCTGGTTATCCTCTGCTTTGCTTTATATCTTCTATGCATTTATAAGTGAGTACACACTGTGTTTGTCTTTCTGAGTCTGGGTTACCACACTCAGGTTGTTTTTTTCTAGTTCCATCCATTTGCTTGCAAATTCTATGATGTCATTGTTTTTTATAGCTGAGTAATACTTCTTTTCTTTATCCATCCTTCAGTTGAGGGGCATCTAGGTTATTTCCAGGATCTGGGTATTATTAATAATGCTGCTATGAATATTGTTCAGCAAGTGTCCTTGTGGTAGGATTGAGCATCCTTTGACTGGGTTTTGAGGCAATTTGATTCCCAGTTTTCTGAGAAATCACCACACCAATTTTCACAATGGCTGTGCAAGATCGACTCTCACCAGCAATGGAGAAATGTTTGCCTGATTCCACGTCCTCTCCAGCAGAAACTGTCCTCAGTAATTTTTATCTTGGCCATTCTGACAGGTGTAAGATAATATCTCAGAGTTGTTTTAATTTGCATTTTCCTGATGATTGAGGAGTTGAGCAATTCCTTAATTGTCTTTCAGCCATTTGAGTTTCTTCTGTTGAGAATTCTCTGTTTAGCTCTCCACCCCCATTTTTTAATTGGATTATTTGGTATTTTGTTGTCTAGTTTATTGAGTTCTTTATATATTTTGGAGATCAGTCCTCTGTCAGATATGGAGTTGGTGAAGCTCTTTTCCTATTCTGTAAGCTGTTGCTTATCTTGTTTACCATGTCCTTTGCCTTACAGAAGCTTCTCACTTTCAGGAGGTCCCATTTATTGATTGTTGCTCCCAGTGTCTGTGCTACTGGTGTTCTATTTAGGAGGTGGTCTCCTGTGCCAGTGCATTCAAGGCTACTTCCCACTTTCTCTTCTATCAGGGTCAATGTAACTGGCCTTATATCAAGGTCTTTGATCCATTTGGACTTGAGTTTTGTACAAGATGATAGATATGGATCTATTTACAACCTTCTACATTTTTTACATCCAGTTATGCCATCACCATTTGTTAAAAATATTTTCCTTTTTTCATCGTGTGGTTTTGGCTTCTTTGTCAAAAATCAGGTGTTCATATGTGCATGGATTAATATCAGGGTCTTCAATTCAATTCCATTGATCCACGTTTCTGTTTTTCTGCCAATACCAAGGTGTTTTTATTACTATAGCTCTATAGTAGAGCTTGGGGTCAGAGATGGTGATGCCTCTGGAAGTTCCTTTATTGTACAGGATTGTTTTAGCTATTCTGGGTTTTTTGTTTTTCTATATGAAGTTGAGTAATGTTCTTTCCAGATCTGTGAAGAATTGTGTTGGGATTTTGATGGGGATTACATTGAATCTGTAGATCGCTTTTGGTAAGAGTTCCATTTTTATTATGTTGATCCTACCTATCCAAGAGCATGAGAGATCTTTCCATTTTCTGATGTCTTCTTCAAATTCTTTCTTTAGAGAGTTAAAGTTCTTGTCATACAGATCTTTCATTTGTTTTGTTAGAGTTACCCCAAGATATTTTATATTTGTGGCTATTGTAAAGGGTGATGGTTCTCTGACTTCTTTCTTGGCCTGTTTATCATTTGTGTATAGAAGGGTGTCACAAGCTGTTGGGTTCAGCTCAAGGTTCTTTGTGAGTAGTGCTATGAGGACTCAGTGCCCTTCTCCCCAAAGAGTGATGAATAACCAGACCAAGTAAGAGAACTGTCTTTATAATGATTCTTTACTAGCAACTTCAATATACAATGTATCAATGGGGTTTACAATATTAATAGGCATGGGGGATTGATGATGGGCAACACACAGGTAATTCAATATCACAATTATTAATCCTACTAATCCTAACACATAAAACCAATTCATAACCTTAATTTGACTTATCAATTATTCATAAAACACTTCTTAACTTCAATATAGCTTATCAATTAACATTTCTTAATCTTATCAATATCCATAAAATAAAACACTTCTTAACCTTAATACAACTTATCAATTAACAATTCCTAATCTTATCAATTATCCATAAAATAAAACACTTAACATTTCACATACCACACACACATATAACATTTCACACACAAAACATATGTATTAATGCATCTATGCTCTTCTCTTAACATTTCACACATGCATTAAATAGCATCATACAACCTGATATTCTCTGCAGTCCTGAAAAGGACTTTTGGATTTCTTCAGGCTAGTTGCCTGATTGCACTGGGGGCTTGACCGGGAAGCTCAACTCTTGGCCCTGTAGTCTGCATTTGGGAGATAAAGCATTCGATGTCCTGCTCTCAGGCTGATACCGGGTACTGGATCAACTCTTGATTGCATAGTCTGTGATCTAGTGCTAATCTTATCTCGGAATGCAGGGCCTTTAGACTCTCCTTTCGGGTGACAGAGTCTCGGGAGACAGACATTCAATGTTCTGCTCTCAGGAAATGAGACTTTGCACTTGGGAGGCAAAGCATTAAATGTTTTAGGCAAGGTGTTAAATGTTTCTGCTTTCTGAAGGCAGACTTGGAGGACCTTGCTATGAGGCTGCCAGGGCCATCATGAAAGTGAAAACTGCCTTGCATCTGCCCTCTCTTATTATGCCAGTTTGAAACTGCCTCTCATCTGATCCTTCTGACAGCCAGATGTCCTAGGTTATCAGTATTGACTGGCCACAAAAGGGTGGGGGGTCCTTCTCGTGTGGCAAGATTACTTTCGTTACCAAGGTTGCTGGATGCATCCTCCCCATCTGGCAAAATGTTCTCTTAATATTTTATAATAATTTTCTGCTTCACACAGTTTCTTGCTTAATTTTCTATTTTCTATATTATACTTATCCTATATACTATAGCTTTCCTATTTTACCTACACTACAG
>JAQHUG010000108.1:3187689-3199861 GCA_028555095.1 Dicrostonyx torquatus
TGAGTCTGCCATCCACTCCTTCCAGTTTGGGTTTTCAATCCATGTCCCTGGAAGGAAACCATGTTGTTTCATTGTCCATCAGGGGAAACAAGGAGGGATTCTCTACCTCCTTCCATCTCTCTCCCTCCCCCTCCATCCCCTCTACAGTCATTTTGTAGCTAAAGCTGGCCTTGAGTTCTCAATCCTCCTGCTTCAGTTTCCGGGGTGCCAGCATAACCCTGTTAATGAAGAAAACTGGTTAGTTTTTAAACACTACAAGGTATAACCTGATCCTCTCATCCATTCCAAAGCAGCTGTTTTCTGTTTGGTGTGCTATGCAGAAAGCAGTGACAAGAGCAGGGAGTCAAATGGGGAGATGGGACATTAACTAATGAAGCCACCATCAAGTATAGAGACAGAGGCAGCAACGAAGAGTATAGGATGCAGACGCAGGAGGATGCGTGGCGCTGATCTACATGAGGCAATCAGGAAATGTGCTCCACAAAAGAAAATGGTGCAGACAAGATGCAAGTGATGCAAGAGAATGCTGTGTTTCTTTTGCAAGATCCAGAACCGCTGAAGGCAGATTCAAAGGCATTACTGGGCAGCAAGGCTGGTCAGCTTGTGGGTGGAAGGGGAGAAACAAAAGGTTCGGGGAGGCCTTCTTACAATGGACTGAGTGCTTGAAACATGCCTGGCACCCGACAAATGTGTGTTGAATCAGAGCATAGTCAAGCTTTTAACCACATATAAATCGAGTTAATGCTGCAATTCCATCAAGGATAGTCTTTGAGAGTGCCAGTATGATGGACCTCCCTTATAGTTAAGCTGCTTTCTGTCTCTGTGCTTCATCCATCTGAGAGTCCTCAGAGGGGAGACGGATCGATGCTGCCCAGGGAAGTGGGAGATGCAGCTGTGTGTAAGCAGCAGTTTGGGAGGGGAATCGGGGCTGCATGAGATAGGAGGAGATGCCTGCCTACTCACACCCAGTGGTCTGTGAAAAAAGAAGAAGGTTACAGGGTTTGCTTCTTCTTCCTTTTTTTTTTTTTCTTCTTTAAGACAGAGTTTCTCTGTAGCTTTAGAGCCTGTCCTGGAACTAGCTCTTGTAGACCAGGCTGGCCTCGAGCTCACAGAGATCCGCTTGTCTCTGCCTCCGGAGTGCTGGGATTAAAGGCATGCACCACCACTGCCCGGCTCAGAGTTTGCTTCTTGTATACTACACCTGGGTCATGTATTGGGTCTGTAAACCCCTGATAGAGATGGAAGACTCTGGACCCTCTGACATCATCGTGTGTTTTCCCCGTCTGCCTCAGGAAAGCTATGTCCTCGCAGGCCAGAATTGGTGCACTGGAGTAATACAAACACACCGCACAGGGGGAAACCATGTCCAGACAGCCGAGAAAGAACGGAAAGGAACTCAGAAAATTAACCCCAAAACTGAGGGGAGTGATGCGTGCTTATGATCCTCATACTCAGGACGCTGAGGCAGGAGGATAGCCATGGGTTCCAGTCCAGACTGGGCCCCAGTGGAAGACCTTGTATCAAAACAAAACAAAAACCAATCCCAAACAAACCACTCCCAAAACAGACTGTTTAAAGAGAAGAGACAACGACAGCTTTGGGAACTGTAAGTGACCCTTTATGACACTATGTGTGTTCCCACTACCTCGGCTGAGGGAGTAAACCCAGAAGCTCAAACCTTTTGTTTAAAAAAACCATCATAATTCCTTTGTGCCCCTTAGCAAAAGCGGAAATAAGCAGAAGCTGCAGTCCAATGCTTTCTCATGACACGAAGGCCGGGGAAAAGAGTGTTTGCGCTCCACCTTTCCAGTTCAGCGGTGGCTAATTCACAGGCTGCCCCACCAGCCCTGTGACTGAAGCTGTGCACTGAGCCATTGCAGGTGGAAAACTCAGAGGGAAAACCCAACCTCCAGTCCCGTAGCTTCTATTAAGCCTCTCGCTGTTAAGGCCCAGTGATGTCAAATGCTGCAGGACAAGATAAATCATGTGACCCTACGTCCTTATCCAGCTCAGAGATAATCAAATCTGAAAGACATCTAGTTTGAACATATCCTGAAAGGACAATTAATATAGTGACCCCAATTGCATGCCAAATACATAGATTATCACCCTAGTCAAAGGAATCAATGATCCTCAGGTCTGGGGCAGGAAGTACAGAATGTGAGCCCCAAGCATGGCATAGTATCTCATGGCGATAGCAGCCTGCCCGTTATATTCTCACAGGCCTTTCTTCTATGCTCACATACAGACCCAAGGGCTGGGGCAAGCCAGGTGTGAGCACTGCCCATGTTTCCTCCTGAGGAGAAGACACCAGTCCTAGCAGGTTAAAGCCCCACCCTCACAACCCTACTTACCTTCATTATCTGCTAAAGACCTTTTCTCTAACCATAATCTGCCCTCCCCCCTTCACAGGTTTAAAATTGTAGCACATGACTTTCAGGGCACTCATGCCTATGATGAAACTGTACCAAAAGGACACAAGACTCGACTGAAAGAACTCCCAGTGACAACACCAGAATGATTTGCCAACTGGATGAACAAATGTAATGGATAAGAATCCTACCAGTTCATACTGATACACAGAAGTGGTTGGATAATTTAATAGTATGTGCAAATGAATTCCACGTAACTTACACACACACATACACACACACACACACACATATTATATAAAACCCTTACAGAACAAAAGCACAGTTCCCCCATTCTCCTGTTGTTTCACAGTGGGCTGTGTGTATTAACTTCCTGCCAACTTGCACAATGTGGAAAGAAAGAAAAGGAATAACTCCACAGCATAGAAATCTGACAGACACATCAGGTGACCAAGATTAAAGTCTACAGAGATAAATCATGCTACAGCCTAAGATCTGCTGAACCTATCACCTTGGCGGCCTTCCTTCCAGTGATGCATTGCCCCAGGCAGACCGTGAGTAGAGCACCTGGTAGCGGTGTGCTCTCCAGAACACCTGGCCATCAAATCTGGGGAGTCATCAGAAAACAAAGTCTAAGAAATCACAAAGCCAAGGAGAGCCTAAGGACATGTGACATCTAAACATGATGTGCTGTGCTGAGCAAGATCTGTTAGGAGCTCAGTCATGTTTCTTTAAGAAAAGATAGGTATGTTTTAAAATAGTCCTAACTGTCAAGGCTTTGGAGTATGATCTTATTAGAAATGAAGTCCGGGCAATGTCACTGGTTAAAGTAGGGGTCATACAGAGTAGAATATATTCCCAGTATATTGTAGCTATTCTCCTTAGAAGAAGATGGCCATGGGAGGTGATTCGATGGCTAACATGCTTGCTAAGCTACCCAGGCATGAGGATCTGTGTTGAAATCCCCAGAACCTACATGAAAGTTAGGTGTGGTGTCAAACATCTGCAACCCCAATGCTGGAAGAGCCAAGACAGGCAAACTGCTGGGCTGGCTAACCAGTCAGTCTTGCCTAAAATCGCAAACCCCAGGTCAACAAATAATGTAGCAAGCTCTAAGGGAAGTGTTAATCCCAAAGATGCAAGGAGAAAGACCACACACCCAAATCATCGTGACCAAATTAATTAAAGCAAGCAGTTATTTAAAGCAAGCTTTGTACACACACACACACACACACACACATGCACGCACACACCCATGCACACACACACCACACACACACACACACGCACACACACACATGCACACACACCACACACACACACGGCCTGTCTCTCCCTAAAAGCAGGGTTCAAGAGATCAGCATCGTATGTGAGGAAGACAAGGTTTTTATAGCTCCGGGACATGTGGTTTTCTAATGGGTGATTTGGTGGACAAACCTGGCAGAGTTATAGGAGCATGTCATATGCATAACAAGTTAGTCATAAAGACCTCCTGAAACAGGCATGATTGCAAGATGGTCCCAACAAGATGGTCGTAACAATATGGTCATAACAAGGTGGTTGTAACAACCTTTTGAAGAAAAGGTAGGGGTGTGATATGGTTATAATAACAAAGATAAGGTGGTCATTTTCTAGAACAGGCAGTACAGAACTGTTTGTGGTTAAGGTTACAAGTAGGCCATAGCCCAACCTGGAGCAACAGAGTTTTAGTTATTAACACAAATGAGCCTAGTTTGTCTTTACTGTAAGATACCTTTCAAGACAAAGATGGAGACAGGCTGGTTCATCAGAAGACGCCTGATATTGACCGCCAGTCTTTGCACATGTGCACACATGAACAAGCACACCTATCCACACAACATACACAGGTAAGTACCCCGAGAAACCTAATAAATAGTGTAACAACATATGGGAACTCTCCGAGAAGTGTTCCAGTGAGGGTCCAGTGATGATGGTGTGCCAGAGGCCTCGAACCAGACCAAACTCATGGCAGCGGGCATTTTGCAGGTGGGGCTGACTAGACAAAAGGGTATATACTGCATGGCACACCACAGCTCCTGATGCCACTAGGACAGAGGAGTGAGGGGGTTTGTTTGTTTGTTTTGTTTTTAATTAACTTTTAGGGTCTTTTGGGGGGAAGATATGGAGGGACTGGAGGGTCAGCAGAAATTCCCAAAGAATCAATAAAGAACTGACATCCATTGCCTTTTAGCCATGAATGTGAAGGCAGCTGTAAGTGAAGACCACCAAACCTACCAGGAAAGCACCAGAGAGGAGGGAGAGAAAAGCAATGTTCCCTGCAGGTTTTAGCGGAAGCGCCACCTTAATGACCCATGCTTCTGCTCCCCCACTGTGATGCAAGACATCTCTGATCTTTGAAAAGACCTCACTTATGGGATTTTTTATGGCAGCTATAGAAAACTAATATGTGATTGTAGAACAGAAGAAAAACAGACACTAAGTAAACCCATGTGTAGATTAACAGTCTGGCAGCGTGAATAAACTGTGAGCTGTGGTCATTTAAATGTGTCACTGTATGAGTGTGAGTTGTAGTTAATGAGTCATAGTATCTCTGGAGCTCCGAGTGGGAAGGTTCAGTGTGGCATATGGGAACTCTACTGTCTTCTTGAGATTTTAACAATCACAGTGTACCCATATAAATCCTTCTAAAGGGGGGTGGACCTGTGGGCATAGCACTTGCTGCCAAACCTGCAAACCTGAATTCAATCCCCAGAACTCACAATAGTGGAAAGAGAAAACAGACTCCTGCAAGCTGTCCTCTGACCTCCACACGTGCCCCACACGCTTGCACACACATGCACGTGTATGTGCACACGATAAATAAATAAGTGTAAAAACTTATAATAAGTCACTCTTATTCTAAAACTAAATATTTTGTTTTATTTTTCTTAGCATCTGCAGAATTTATTCAGCATAACCATGGAGGCATCGTCTTCATGCTGTCACACACTGACACACACAGAGATACAGCATAATAGCCATATTAAGCCCAAGCACATTCCTTTTGAGGCTCTTTTATATGTCTTCATAAGCCACAGCCCATCATTTAAATAATGGACATTTTCAGCGACAATTCCTTTGTTGACTTTCTCAGTATCTTCTGCAGATATCTTCATGACACCAACACACAAATCACGTTGCTCTCCTCCTGCCATGGTTGCAACAATAGTTTCTACAGCAGCAAGGTAAAGCGTAGCTCCAGGAGAAGTTAAGTCTGGACACATGATATTTGCTCCACTGAGGACAAATTTGATGGCTCCTTTATCAGCCTGCTGATGTGGCAAGATAAAAGGATATTCATGAAGTAATCTTAGGGTTGAATAAAAATAAAGTATTTAAAAAAAAAACATTTTGTAGCTGGGTACCGTGGCTCACACCTCTACTTCTAACACTGAGGAGGGTGAGGCAGAGGATGAAGAGTTCAAGGTTTGACCTGAGCTACATAGCAAGCACTTATCTCAAAAAAAAAAAAAAAACAAAAAAAAAACAACCAGGCTATGGTGGTGCACACCTTTAATCCCAGCACTGTGGAAACAGCCAGATGGATCTCTGTTTCAAGGCCAGCTTGGTCACACTCTACATTCCTCCTCCACATTTTTTTCCCAGACAGGGTCTCTCTGTGTAACCCTAGTTGTCC
Organism: Dicrostonyx torquatus; assembly: GCA_028555095.1. NCBI lineage: Eukaryota > Metazoa > Chordata > Mammalia > Rodentia > Cricetidae > Dicrostonyx > Dicrostonyx torquatus. Next base: position 3,193,720 of record JAQHUG010000108.1, read on the forward strand.
TGGAACTCGCTCTGTAGACCAGGTTGGTCTTGAACTCAGAGATCCGCCTGCCTCTGCCCTCGAGTGCTGGGACTAAAGTCGCGCACCACCGATCGTAGCTGTCCTTCACTTTTCACTCTGCACATTTCAGCAACTGTTGAAGTAATTCACTTAACTCCTCCCGGTTTTGATTTTAATCATCTGCCCTCATACGGCTGATAATCAAGTGTATCCCAAGTTTAAACACTCAGGAGCCTGAGAAAGGAAACAAAGATGGCTATGACCACTGGTGCTGCCGTGGAGCTCCGAGGAGTCTGACAGCCGCATGGAGGCTCTGAGGAGTGATGATGCAGCAGAAAAGGAGCCTGCAGAGCCTCCAATAGCTCCAGAAAAACTAAAAAGAAAAAAAAGGCAAGTCTTATAGGAAGATGGTTTTAAAAAGTGGACTCATGAAAATGGAAAGAAAGATGGCACAGGAGCTGTGTGGTCACCCGCTCCTGTGGAAACCTGTTGTTAATGAATAGCGCTGGCCCTCGGCCCACTGGCCGGTTCCCCCGCCCCCAACAGGGAGGTGTTGCAGCTTCAGTAGTCGGCTGCTTGTCTGGCTGGGAGACAGAGTGTGAGACAATGGTGCTGCCCACAGGCTACAAGCACAAAGATTGAGCCTGGGAGCCTCAGAATAACCGACATTGACAACAGGAGGTGTGCAGCAGCCAGGAGCTGGCCGAGAATTTGTCCCTGAAAGCTGACACGGCCTGCATAGTTGCAACATCACCCTGACCTGGGCAACAGTCGGATATCTGAGTCGAGTCTTGGTAATGGCAAAGTATTTATGATGCTTCAGAAACCAGAAACCTTGAATAAGACCAATGACTCATTGCAATAAATATTAGCATGTAACGCTGTTTGGGCAACACACACACACACACACACACACACACACTATGTGACACACCACAGTTTCCAAGGCCACTGTTGAAGGAGGCCACTTGTTGGTTTCTAGCTGTTCAGCAACTCAGCCCTGCAATAATCACACAGAAACTACATTATTTAAAACACTTGCTTGGTCAATTACTTAAGCATATTGCTAGCTAGCTCTTACATCTAGAATTAACCCGTCTCCATTATTTTATATTTTACCATGAGGCTCGTGGCCTACTGGCAAGGTTTCAGCTTGTCTGTCTCTGGCGGCAGCTCTATGGCTTCTCTTTTACTCCTCCCTTTTGTCTCCCAGCATTCAGTTTAGTTTTTCCTGCCTGTCTCTCTTCTGCCATTGATTCTTTATGAATCAATGGTAATCACAGCATACAGAGGGGAATCCCACATCATATCTATGGTCTGTACTGCATCCAGAGACCATGCTGAGTTCTGTAGCATGTGCTGTCACCAGAAGCCATGTGGAAGTCCCTGATCCATGCTCTCAATGACTATTGAGGGTAAGGAAGCAGTTGTGCAATTAAAAAAAATTTCAGGAACCTGTCTACAAAAAGCCTTCTCTCATCCTAATTCCATCCCATCTCCATATTTTCTCTCCTCTCTACACACATGTGTATTTTGAGTCTTATCATAACCTACTCACACACTTTGGGCCAGGAAATGTGGAAGGGATGTAGAGGAAAAAGTGACCTTGCTGTTCAGGGAAGGGGACAGATATTGGAAATACCATTACACTAATCAATGTCAAATCATCCTGAGATTTAAGCTGGGATTGCTGCTGGAAAGGCTGTGTCATTTTAGCTATGTACAGAGATCTTAACTGAGAAGAAAGCTAACATAGGTGACAGCCCAGAGGGACACCTGAGAGCACAGTTGTGTCTGCTGGAGTACATTGTGCCTCAACTCACTGTTGACCTTTTGACGTAATAACTAGCAATAGCAAATGCTCATTTTAACTTCAGCTCACAGCTTGCAGAAATTCTCCACAAAAACAGTTTCCAGTGTCTTGAGAGGACTTTGACAAGTGCTTTTCTGTTGAGAAGTTAGAGGATGCAGCCTTGAGGGCATCTAACCTAAGCTGAGGTGTGAAGACAGTGTGCCAAGCGGGTAAGGAGCAGAGAAGACAAAATTCTGGGTGGAGGGAAGTGCATGAGCCAAGACCTTGTGCTGGCTATGAGCTCAGAGGACAAGAGACTGGATGCTTACCATGATGAGGGCAGAATGAGTAGGCTGTACTGTGTAAGATGGTCACAGTGTGGGAATCCAGGACAGCAACGACTTCGTTTCTGCCTAAAAGCAGTAAGAAACTTTCCTTCCTTTCTTTTCTTTTCTTTTCTTTTTTTTTTTTGGAATTTGTGGAAAGGATACAGTAACAAGATTGCCAGTTCTGATTTTTAAAACATCTTTCTGGCTGCAGTGTGGCAGGCTGCTAAGGCTGCTGGAGTGGGAGGCTGATGGTTGCTGGACACAGCAGGGGTGGTGGAGGCGATGGGAAGGAATTAGACCTGAGACATACTGGAGGCAAAAATGATGGGCTATGGTGATGAATAGTTCATGTGGATAGAGAAATGAAAGAGAAATCAATGAAAACTCCTGGATGTTGTGGTTGACAAACTGGGTGGATGAAGGTGTCATTCTCTGATAAACATGAGAAACTTAAAAGATTAGTGGAGCCCGACTCCTTGCCATTTCTGTTTGGTGTTTTTTTCTTCGTTTCTGGAGACAGGATCTCAAATACATGGTGACCCTTTGCCTCCCTCCTTCAAGTACCACAATATGCAGCAGGTCTTGCCACGTCTGCAATATACTGTGATATTTCACTTCATGATGTGTTCTGGCATCCTGAAGGAAGCATTTGCAACCTTGCCTCTTGCCATGCATTGAGGGGTTGTGTTGTATTTAATAGCACAATGCACAATGTGAGCAGATAGGACAACTACAAAGTTAGAGGGTAAGGAACTCAAGACTGACCTCACATGCAATATCAACTTCAAGTTCAGGAGGTTCCCAAAACTGCCCTCTGTGTTCTCTGGCTTGTCTTTCATAGCACAGGATGTGGTGACAGTTTATTCTCTAGCTTATTCCAGAGAAGTATTAAGACTACAGACAGTAAGAAGCCCACAGTCAGACTCTAGAAAACTCGAGTACTTGGCTTCTTTGGTCTTCTCTGTGTGACTTCAGAACACAGAACACGTCAGAACACGTGGGTCTTATCTGAGCCTTCCTGCTTCACTAGGGCCCATCATATAGGTGTGGTTAATTGACATGAAATTATTTTCACAAATACTATCTTGTGACCAAAGACTTTGATTCTAAGCACATTGTTTGTCTTTCTGGCATGTTGGACCTATGTTGAGCCTCTCTGACTATAACCAACCTCTTTTAATGACATTGTCAGACTGCTCAGCAGGAGCAAAAGTTCCCAGCAAACAAAGATGCCATTATCAGGAATAGCATTCAAAAGACCCAGAAACTATGTCTAAGAGGTAACACACAAGCAGGATCTTTAATTTAGTCAAGCCTGAATTCTGTTCCATTCCCTGGTATCTAGTAGATTCTCAAGAGTGAAGAAATAAGAGGTTGACTGGAATACCAAAATTACGGGCCCCGTGTAACACCAATCTAAACTACAAACACCTAGAGACTTGCCTCTGTTACCTCCACCTGAGGTCCAGAATAATAGCACCATGAAATTCATTATCCAGAGCCATTCCTATAACATCAAGATTCACAAGGGCCAAAAAAAATCCAGCAACAAGCTGTGTCCCTTGACTGACAAAAGAATGACTTAAATGTAACCTAAGTCACAATGGAATCCTATTTAGGCTTAAAAAAAGAAGGCTATTTTAGCACACACTGCAACATGGATGGGTAGATGGCTGTCTTCAAGGAATATTCTTTGAAAGCATAATATAAGTGAAACAAACCAGCCACAAAAGAAAAATGTGTAAGATTCCGTTTCTGTGTAGTCTGCCAGAAGTTTCTGTGAGAAGTGGGGTGGTGACTGTCAAGGGCCAGAGAGAGTTAGTGTTTCAGGGATACAGAGTTCAGATTTACATGATAAAATGAGTTCTGGAAGATGGTGGTGGTACTTAATGACACATTTAAAAGTGGTTAAGAATGGTAGGCAAGATGACTCAGTGGGTCAAAGACTGTCCTCCAAGCTTGACAACCCAAGCTCCATCCCAGGGACTCACATGGTGGATGGAAAGGCAACTCCTACTAGTTGCCCTCTGACCTCCATATCTACACCATTGCTTGCACATGTGCTCTCCATGAGTAATCTATAGGAGGTCCTTCTGTTTGTGTGTTGCTTTCATTGGTTAATGAATAAAGAAACTGCTTTGGCCTAGTTGATCGGGCAGAACTTAAGTAGGAGGGGAAGACAGAACTGAATGCTGGGAAGAAGAAAGGCAGAGAAAGAGAGACCCACCATGGAGCCACCAGAGTCAGACATGCTGAATCTTTCCCAGTAAGCCATTGCCACATGGTGATATACAGATTAATAGAAATGGGTTAAATCAAGATGCGAGAGTTAGCCAATAAGAGGCTAGAACTAATGGGCCGAGCAGTGATTTAATTAATACAATTTCTGTGTGGTTATTTCGGGGCTAAGCTAGTCGAGCAGCTTGGATGAACAAGCAGACCCTCCTACAACAGAAATCAATCAATATGATAAATATAATTTTTATAACTGTTAAGGTGTTAAATTTTATGGTTTTATATTATAGCAGAGTGTAGAATTTTTATTAGAAAAATTCATCAGCACAACGTAACTAACTTACAATACTGTTCCTTCATATAGAAATCATTGAGTACTCATGGGGATGAGAACTGATTAAATATAGGGGTGGGGGGGAGAAGTGTAAACACTGCATGGAAGATAGCTGTGATTCTCAACCCTGAGTAGCAGGTTGCCCAGGGAGCCCATTCCATGCCCTGTTCTCACCAATCACTGCCTCTGAGGTGCTACTGCTGATTTTTATCAGCCCAGCTCTTCCCTGTGGCCAGTGACAGCAATTTCAGCACAATCTTATAATACCAGAGGGAAATGACTTTCAATATACAAAGTCCATGATTCTTCAGAATGGAACCAAAAGATACAATATTTCATTTCCAGCAACCCTTGAGCTTCAACGTACTGTAAAGATTTTATTTGAAAGAAAAGAAAGGAAGAGGGAAAACAGAAAGAGAGCATATTCTTATTGTTGGAAGCCTCCATTTTTCCTTTTCGCTCCTTTGGTGAAAATACGATTTTTTTTACTCACAGAAGTTACGACTATTTCTCTGTCAGCGTGAATTGTTGAAACATTTGCAACAGTCAGTTACAGTAGCCTGCCAAACCTGTTAAATAAAACCTTGTCCTTGAACTAATCCTGCTTCACTTTCTTCACTGTTCCGACCTCTGAGAAAGAAGGTTTAGAATCTGCCCATTGTTTTGTGACAACGGGGAGAACTGTCTCCCATAGGCTCTGATGTTTGAATGCTCCATCCCAAGTAGTGTTTGGGGAGGTTGAAGAGGTGTGGCCTTACTGAGGGACGTCATTCACTGGAGGTGGGCTCTGTGAGCCGAAAGCCTCACCCTAACTTCCAGTTTGTTTTTTCTGCTCTGGGCTTGCACTTAAGCAACTGAGTTCTCAGCATCCTACACTGGCCTCCATGCCTTGCTTCTGTGATGGACTCTAGCTCTTTGGAATCCTTAGCCTAGATAAATTCTTTCTTCTCTAAGTTGGCTTGGTGACAGCAACACAAAGAAAAGAAAAATGTGACTAGTACAACTTCTTTCAATAGCTGAATTGCAAAAGATAAAAGTTCTGTCTTACAACTAAATAATGTGAATGGCTAGGGCAATGTGCAGCAAAATGCTCTGATTTCTGAAAAAGTAGCTTTGGAACATCTCTGGCTGGCTTTTAAATATGTTGATAATTCTTGATGTGGGATTTCCCTCTGTATGGTATAAATATGTTTTACTATCACTGGTTACTATAGAAGCTGCTTTGGCCAATGGCAGGACAGAATATAGGTAGATGAGAAAACAAAATGAAGAACCAGAGCTATTTGTGCTGCCAGCATGAACCAGGAAGCCTGCTCACCACCAGCAAAGAGAGCCTATCTGAAATATTGTGGCTATGAAGAAGCTCCAATTGACTCCCATTTTTGTGAGTCTAGAAGCCTTTTTTCTTCTTCTTTCTTAGGCTTTATGTGAATTACATTGCCAAATATTGGG
>JAQHUG010000108.1:3223191-3235939 GCA_028555095.1 Dicrostonyx torquatus
TTCTAGTGTCAAGGTTCTTCACCTTACCTCCTGCCTGAGTGACAGATCCATACAGAGCCAGGATTGTGACTGTTTTGTTCTCTGTGTGCTCTCCTCAGTGAGCATGCGGTCCTTGAATGATGCTGCCCTGCCCCAAAGGCCTTTCCCATGAATCATTCTTTTGTCAGCTGCCCGGTATCGCGGGTTTTGGATCTATGTTCGCTCCCTTGGCATTCGTTGTCTCTCCTCCCAGGAATCTTCAGCGAGCACTTAGATGGCTAAGATGCCACCAGCCTGAGGCAGGAGGTGTGGGGAAGTCTTCGGGGTTGTCTGAAATCTCTCTCACACTGCCCATCTGCAGCATTTGATTGGCATTTCCCACCTCCTGATACCCTTTTGCAAGGCCACAGGTGCACAACATTCCTAAATTCACCTTCCAAATATCACAGAGGATTGTGGCCTGCTGAGGTCTTCTCCGGGCCAGCTCTTGGAGAGCGTGGAAAAGAGAACTCTAAGATTTCTCACTAAATGCTCCTCGGCCCTGTGATTTATTCAGACAGAAGCCAGTTGTCCCAGCTAGAATGAAGAAATGTTGAGTTTGGAAGCAGATGTTAAGTATTAGAGCTTATCCATTCAAAGGGGAGATGCCCAAGGGGACCTCTTTGCCAGGTCCGAAACGAGAAGCTCCGAGCATTTAGCACTGCCTTAAGAAGAGGTGAAACGAGGCTTTGTGGAGGATGCTTGGGAGTTTCGCAGGCACAGGGCTGGCAGGGAAAGCTTGGCAGGGCTGCTCTGCTCTGAGAAGACTTCAACTGGAAGCCACTCGCTTCCTTCAAAGGCCTTCCCTCTACAAACAGTGTGACGCTCCTCTCCCACAGCTGTCAGCACAGCGGATGCTCCAGTGCATCCACGCCCCCATGCTTCTCTTTCTGTTGCCCTTCCCTTTCCTCTACTGTTCTAGGTAAGAAGGAAAGGACAGACTACTTCCAAATTGTCCTCTGCCTCTCTCACGGTTCAAGCTTCCTGTCATATCACAGTCGGCTTGCAGATCCTGGATGCGACTTGGTCGTTGTTGACACAATGGAGTCATTTAAGGATCCCCTGAAAAAACACCCTGCTGGTTCCCCTGCTTCTTTGTGTACGGCTGCTGGTTCAGGAAACCTAACCAAAATGCCGTGAAGTCCCACCTGATCCCACCTCTCCTTCCCTGGTAAGTGGAGCTTGTTCAAGATGGGGGAAGGTGGCTTTCACGATGGTGACAAATGCCAGGCCCTTCCCATTCTAGCCGTGTGCAGGCATACTACGGGTTATGATTGGCTCTCAGGAAAAGACAAGTCAGTCTGTCCTAGCTTGCTGACGTCTTGACACTGTCATGAGCCTCTCCTGCCTTTGTTGGGTGAGAAGATCCGCCCATGTCTACAGCTGTCACCAGGACAGGGCATTCCATACACACAGAGCAGTTAACTCCTCCTGCAAGAGGGGGTCCTATTTCCATGACTGACCCATGGGAGCCAACTTCAAAGTGCTGCTTGACTTGGTTTGCTGTCTAATGAGGGAGGGAGGGAGGGAGGGAGGGAGGAAGGCTGTCTCACTCTGCTCTAAGAAAGCGTGGTTCCTGGAAATTCAGATATAAAGTCAGATTAAATCGGGATTAGGTAGGCTTTTCATCTTTCTTGAGAAAAAGCAAAGGATGTCTTAAAATAGGAGCTTCTCTCCAAGGGCAGGTGAAAGGTGGCCGAATTCATAAGACCTTCATTGCCAATTGGTTTCTTGGGAATCATATCATAGCCAGCTTCAACAGAAATGGTAGCGAAGGCCCTTTTATATGTCTATACCAAGGTGTACCAAGACGATCCACTGGGTGAGCAGTAATTCTCAGGACAGAAAATGACTCACCGAGTGCCTGACCATTCGTATAACTACTTCCCATTCACCTATAACTTATTAGATATGGCAGAAAGATCTTTGCTGGATTCTCCCATTAGGTGGCTAATGCAATGCAAATCCCATGCAGATGGACTGGAGCCGAATGAACCGCCTACCCTGCAATAGGTACAGGCTTTCATCTGAACGGGACAAGGATGCAATTTGAGCTTCATAAAAGAGTGCTCTAAGTATCAGAGGACTAAGAGATCAATGGAGAAATGAGCAACAGTATTTTTATAACTTTTTACCCCCAAAGTGACCCTCTCAATATCTCCAGGTCAAAGATAACGGGACTTTGATTAACGTCATCTTGTGTCTGACTCTAAGTTACTCCATATTGTGCAAGATGGTGGCTCCCTAGGCAGTGCCTTGCCATGAGACACCACACTGTACGAGCATCTCTGACTCCATTTTGAGTGCAGACTCAAAGGCAGGCAGACTATGCACCTTGATGGGAACGTCATCAACGGCACCACCCACGAGGACTGGCCTGGCATAGCAACTATTTCTAAAAGTTAAAAGGGATACTGCCGTGTAGGGAATGGATGGAGTCCTGAGCCAATGTGTTTTATTGGCAGGAGATGGCTAAGTCAAGGACACTGATGCCTCTGACTCATGGGAACAGCAAGACCCACCCCAGTCTCTGAGGAATACAAGAGCCTTTCTCTGGATGAACCGATGGCCCTTAGCTAAAACAAGTGTGCGCTGGAGACACCAATGGCAGCTTTCTCCTGCATGATGACGGCCACCTAGAGACTTGCTACCTCTGTTAGCTCACCGGAGACCGCCCGCCTAGAGACTTCCTACCTAGGTTAGCTCACTGGAGACCGCCCACCTGGAGACTTCCTACCTAGGTTAGCTACTCTGCCTCCTCCCATCCTCACTTGCATTGCACGCAATAAACTTGCCGCCTTTCTAGGCTGCGGACAGTGTAACCGGATCAGAGTGCATGGCCCACCCAAACCTAGCTTTTTCTTTATGGCTGTCTGTCATTTCATATTCTCATTCCCCGTTGCCCGAGTTAGGTCAGTCCCTAAGTCATGCACTGCCCTATAAATTTAACAAAATGAACTAGAACTGTCGGAACATAGGGCATATTGAAATCATAGAGACTCTAGGCCTGAGAAATCACTAATTGCATCAGCTTGAAGGAAGAAGGTAGCACTCTCACCTGGACCCCACTGTGACAGTGGTGGCTCCTCTCATCTGTCATCTGACGGTTTGGGTCAGGGACCACAGGAAGAGCGCCTCTAACCATCTGAGGCTTCAGTGCAGCCCACTCAAGTTGCACCCCTTCATCCCTGTTCTTCCAACCGGACTCATCTCTGCCGTGCACAGCTACAGCCTTCCCAGCCCCAGGCCTGGCTCCCACAGCTCAGCTGGAGCCCAGACTTGACTTTCAGTGCCTCTGGCAGGCTTCCTTCTCTTATTCCCACACAGGCTCTTTATCCCTACCAGCCTTCCTTCCTGCCTCTCAGGCCTGTGTGGAACTTCTTGAACTCTGCCCTGACCCCACTAACCCTCTATAACCATTCTGTGGCCTACAAAGATACACACAGACAGAGGCATTTACTTTGTGATGTGTAGTGTAAGGTCTGAGAGTTAATATCTTAGTAATTAAGCTAGGAATAACAGAACCTGTATTTGCCTCAGCCAACTATCAGGAAAAATTGCTGCCAATGAAATCTGTTTTATGAATAAGAAATTATGTTGCTAAGTAATTTAGTGACTAACCCTTGGCCCTATGTCTAACTAAGTGTATTAATTATACTGTAACACAGATTTTGTGACCCCTCCAAACACACACGCAGACACATACACACACGAAGGTTTATGCTACTGCATGGGCTAACTTTCTTCACAGATAAATATAGTAAAACATATATATATATATGATGACCAATACATATATATATATATATATATATAGCCAATGTTCCCAACACTAAAAATGTCTATGGGAGTTTTTAAAAGTCAGGTTCTGTGGCAAATTCCTTGAGAGGAGGGACAGCTAGTCCCTGATAGATTAAAGAAGATGTTTTATTCGTTCTAGACTGAGTGTCATTGGCCCTTCACCTGTGGGTACAACAGGGCATGCATTTGTCTTCAGTGACCCATTTAACAAAAGTTTCACAGCGATTTAGCATGAAGCAAATCCAGACACCGGTAAGGCAGACATAGCTCTCAGATGTGGGAAGCCTAGACATAACCCAGTACAGGGAAGCCACACAGAGCACCCAGCCGTGTGTGCTATCTATTTTTATCAGCCTATGTCTATTTCTGGCTTCTTTTTTTCCCTCCTTGCCTTGGCAATGCTAGATGTATGCACAAAAATGTAGATATTTATCCAGAAATTGGTACTTTACTACTGATGAGTTGATACAAACAATATAACTAGGACCATTATAATGTTAAGTGAGTTTTGAACAAATAGAGTAAGAAATCCAATTATCTTTCCATAGAAAGCTTTTGTGTGCAGCCATTGTTAAATAAAGAAGGGAAGCCAGAGGGAGAGTTGGAACAGCAATTTCTCCTGCCTGTAAAAGGACATCAGAGAATTTCGCCCTGCACATACATTAATCCTCTCATAATGGCCACCACCACCACCCCTGCTGTCAGCCAACAAAGATCATTTTTAACTCCTGCTTTGCTTTAGTTACTGGAGGCTTCCTTTTGGGAGAGGAGCTGAAAGCCAGGAGCATGTGACATGACTGAAATATGAAAGATCAAACACAGAGCCCTGTATACAAAACTAACTTCCAGAGCCAACTTCCAACAGCCCTCCCTGGGCACCACAGGTTAGGACCCTCAGGGTTAGGCAATGAGAAAACCCAGAAATCATTGCATTGGTCCCAGTTTGACTGGCCTTTAATTGGCCTTAGAACCGTGTCTCTCAAAGTCTTACAGGGGTCTGAATTACACTGGGATCCAGTTTAAACTTCAGATTCTCGCGGACAGATTTGTAGTGGGGTCTGAGGGTCTGTCTTTCCTAAAACACAGCAGGAGATGCCCTTGCTGTGAGTCTCTGCTCTTTTGAGTGCAAGAGTCTCAACCTGAGCATCGGTTGGTTAAGGGTCTTCCGCTTGGTCTTCAAGGTCAGTCATTAAAATTCCAGTCAGGAGGAAGTTTTAAAAATCCCCTGTCCTTTGAATGGCAAGCACTAGCTATGTGCCCTTGCAGGCGGAAGGAACTGGTTTTCCTTTAAAAGCTGGTTATGAAGACTAAATGAAATGGTGCTTACTTTGGTGCTGTTTATCCATCATTTGCTCCATTGACATCAACTAACTCATCCAACTTCTTGCTTTCAATCTCCAAATATGACGTCACTATGAGGTGAAGAATTCAACTCAGTGTGAACCGGCTTGGCCACAGTCCATGAACCAGAAACACTATCTCCTGAGAACCTGTAGGCCATTTGCTTTGTTACATCGTAGCCCATTACCAACCGGAAGCTGACCCCAGCATTCGCCCAGCCCCATTCCCTGCCCAGCCTCTAAAACCCACAGAGGGCCTGTGGCTTAAAACATACACTCAAATATTTTTGCTACTGCTGGTCCTGACAGGTCAGGCCTTCTCCATTAATCATGAAGATTACCCAGATAATTGATATAATTGGGAACACCGAGTATCTGAGTGAAACCAGCAAAAACGGATTAGATCTCCCTGGTATAGCCTGAGATTCCTGCAGTTCTCAAGGGAAAAAAAAAATTCCCTCCCCTGGGGAAAATTATGGATGGCCCAATGGAACCTTTGATGTGGTCTGCGAATAACACTAGTTGTGATGACCTCGTCCCCAAGGACAAAACTAAATCTTGTCAAAAGGTTGAACACACACAACTGTCTCTTTTTTTTCCTGTCATAGTTAATAGAAATCCTCAATAAAGTTTTTAATGTCCACAGGTGACGGTGATGTCATTTGGGAGGTCAGAAAGCAGAGCAAATAAAAAACACCCGCCCGAGGTGCTTTACAAATGGGCATTCGCTGCAGGCTGTTCCCGCTCAAGGGTGAAGAGCAGCACACACTCCCTCTCTCTGCCGTCAAAAGGATGAAATAACTACTTTCTACAGGAGGCCGAGATATGAATAACCGAACTGGAAAAAAATATTAGCTGTCTGTCTGCCGCTGCTGCATAATACAAAATATATATCATTCTAGTACCTGCCCGACGAAAACGTACAAAACACCGTCAGCTGCCGGTAAAGAGTCCCTGCGGTGGTGGGGTGGTCCTCGCTGGCGCAATAAGAACGGGGCCGTCCATGCTGCTCATTAAGATTGCGAGTGCTGGTAACTACTCATTCTTAAGACACAAACAAGACGGCCCGCATCCTTTTAACACGAGGGGGACTTTTCTTATGTTTCTGCACCTCCTGGCAGGTAAAAGGCCTAGGAAGTAGGCCTGAGTACAGCACAGAGAGCGGGCGTTGCTGACACGGAGGTGAAATGACATGGTCGGGACAGCTTCAGAGTGGGGAATCTGAAGGCTGCTGGTGGGACAGAAAGCCGCTCTTGGCATTCTAATTGGAGCTGAGATAGAAAAGAAAGAAAGCAAAAGCACATTTATCCATAGTGGGTACATTCTTGGATGCCTCAGTTTCGTGTGAACTTCAGGCCATGGGAACTTGCAATCCCAAATCAGAGCCACACAAGATGTCCCTAGAACATGCTTTGGGTGCCCTCGCTATGTTTTAGGATCAGATAATGTGTCATCCTTTGTTATAGATTCAATTATATCCCCAACTCCTCACCAAAGTTGAAAGTACCGAAGTCCCAGCCCCCCAGCACTCCAGAACATGACTGCATTTGGAAACAGAGGGTAACCAACAGCTAACATGAGGTCATACTGAAGTGTGCTCTGCTTCTAATACATCTGGAATCCTTATGGAAAAGATGGTCATATGAAGAATAACACACACAGAGGCCACCACTGAAAAACATGGGCAGAGACGAAAATGATGGCACTATAAGGCAAGGAATTGCCGGCGATCACAGAAGTTAGGAGAGAGAGAAGAAACAGTGATGCCTCAAAAGGAAGCTAGCATTGCACTTCTCATCCTGAGAGCGGCAAGAGCACACACTTCTGTTTCTGATGCTACCCTGTTTGTGGTACTTTATCACCATAGCCCTAGTGATGCTATCTATGTCCATCTTATAAGGACCACCACATTCCTACTCTTTATGTCCAGGCAGAGCCCTCGGAGATGGGAATAAATATGGGATGCAAGGAAATAAATGAGCTTGAAAATGGAAAACATTTCCAGCTCCACGTAGACTTTAGGCAGAGCCAATGTTCTGCTGGAGATGTCGTGGTTTTTTTTTTTTCTGAAAGAACATACAGGAGACCTTGGGGTCTCCTTGACTGCATATCTGGAGCCTGTCAAGCATGATACAAGGCACATTTGGAAATGGGAAATTTTGACTGCACCTCCTTCAACCGCACACCAATCTTTGATTCATCATTCAACGAATACTTATCTTGTGCCCAGGGACAGGACACTGGCATGTTGAGAACTTAAAAATAACTGCTCTTATCTCCCATTGCCTTCCCACAAGCATTTATATTCACAGTATCAGTGTCAAGAATCTATAGTTGATTGATTCTGAAGTTGTTTCTCTAAGCCTTCCTCACACCTGCTTATGAACAGAGAAGCTGGCAACACTTCTGCTCAGAATCTTACATACAACCGCACCTTGGCAATAGTTTATGCTGGAATGTAGCTTTCACTTGGCATGACATATTTGAACAATTGCTCTCAATGTTGAGTAAGAACACCTCGGGGCCCACCCATCTCATTCCTGCAGTACTAAATGGTGGGTGTGAAATGTCTGACATGTCGCATATCAGTAGACAGATCAGTTACGCTCCTCTGGTCATAAGGCATCCATAATAACCCTAGTGTTGGCCAGATAGACAATAATGGGCCACCCAGACCATAGCCTGTGCCCACGTGGTGTGTGCCAGTACAACGACCTAGCATGAGCCTGTGAACAGGGGAAGAGTCCTCTGATGGGAACCCGTGTAATAGGAAAGGGTGGCACGCTGACCAGCAACTAAAAATCATAGCTGCATCAAGGTCCTGAGCTCCCTAAATTCAGGCCATCAGTTCAATTCAATCTGCGTGTCTTCTAGAGTTTCTTGTATGACCTGTGAAAATAGTGGTGTTCTGCTAAATGCTGATCAAAGAGACATCACTAGGCAAACAGCACTACTCCTTATCCCTCTGTCTCATCTTCCTGATCGCCATCGATGTGAGGCCAGAAGAGGGTCCCCTGTGAAAGCACAGGTGACTCCAGGCTTCTAATGTACACAATGTTAACTGGTGGGCAGATGCCTCTGTGCAGAACGGAGTTTCCCAGGAGGGTCCAAACTATGCAGGGCTCTCTACAGTGACCTCACTTTGAGATGTCCATCGGGTGGCAGGAAAATCTTAAGACTGGTTTGAACAAGCTTCTCCTTGAAGGAGGGCAAAAGCAGACAATGTGCCATGGCAAAGAGACAGAGTGAGCCACTGTCAGCTGCTCCCACTCTTCTCCATCACTGCCCTTTTCAACCCGAGTTTATAATAATTAGGCTCACGGTAAGTCTCAGTTTTCTTTAGGAAGAAGACTTCTGTGGGAGCCTCCCCACTCGAAGCCCTTTTGACTGCCACACAGGCCCTTAGCTTATTTACACTAGACTGGTTTGGGAAGCACACACAAAATGATCATCCAGTCTTCATGGAAAGCACTGACTCCTGTTGGACATCTTCCTTCTCTCCTGGAAGCAGCTGAGCTGAAGCCAGGCTCTCCTTTGAGGTAGACGAAGGCAGGCCTTGACTTCTGAGCTTGGATGGCCTGCTGGGCAGACAGCCTTTCTCCCCATGGAGAAAAAAAAAAAAAAAAAAAAAAACTTGCGTTCATGCCAAGTTCAAATACAAAGACCCTCAAGAGGCAGGCAAGAGTGCCAGGCAGAGCAGCTCTGCCCTGGAGGCTGGAACCAGAGACTTGGTCAAGCTTTTGCATTGCTATGCTGTGTTTTTCTTTTCCTTTTCCTTCGTAAAGGCACAACATAAATCTGAACTTGAAAAAGCATCTACTATAGAGTCTGAAGCTTATCTGCATCTTTGGTTCCCAGGGCTGGAAGCTGCTGTTTGACAGGGTCTGAATTGGCTTGGTGCAAACCCTGAAGGAAGGGAAGGCAGACCTCGAATTCATTCTCGGCTTTTTTTCTACTTAAACATTGCTTGCCTTTGGCTGCCTTCTGCAGCTCCTTCTGCTGTTAATAAGTTGAGATGAAGCAATGGATGGAATTGATTGCATCCTGGAGAAACTGCATTTGAACGAGAACTTTGGGGTGAGACTTATGCTAAAACCCAGTGAATCCCCCTTAGTAAGACCACTTTTAATCCCGAGAGAAGGCTCATGAGGATGCTACTGCAGAAAGGGAGCTTCTAAGCCCTCTTAGACAATAATGTATAGAGACGCTGTCTGCAGGCAGCTTTTGAATGAAGCAAGTTGGTTACTGCTGCCATTTTACCCACGAATTTGCCCTTCATGAGAAACATCTGCCAGAGAGCCCACATCCCGCTTCCCCTCTTCTTCTCCCCACATCTAGGAAAGAGGTACTGCGTGACCACCTGGCTTTCTGAAGGTCTGGTTGCTCTGACCCCATGCGCTGCATCTTCTATTCAGACCCCATATCTATACCACCCAGCTCATTGGGAGTCACATCAAAGGCTTGCATCCCATCCCAACTTCCCTCCCAGGAACCCTACTACCTTCGGGAGACCGTGCACTGGGGGAGATGGCTGCAGAGTCAGCCAGCATTCTGAAGAAAGAAAGTCTGGCTGTGGAGGATGAGCTGTCTTTTTCCAGAGAGGCCAGGCCACAGCCTGCCCAGGCCACCCTTAGATGGAGATCACCTTCATCTCAGGCAAGAATGATCAAGATCCCACCACCACCACCACCCTAGGGCCTCCTTCCCTTCACACTGCTTCAGACCAGAATTTAGGGAGAGCTTAAATTAGAAATTTAAGTTCTAACCACCAGATGTTGTCTCCACTTGCTGTTCTAAACAACCTCTGGCCCGCTGGAGGTAATTACACAGTAGGCTTTGTGGGCTTAGGGATGGGGAGGTTGATACTGGCAACCACCGAAAAGAATGTGTGATTTCCCTTAAAAGCCTGTTAGGATAGGAGCAGACAGCAGAGAGAAAGGTCAGGAAAGGGCTATAGGGGACTCGCCCCCCCCCCCCGCTCTAATTCATGGTCTCTCTGTGGCTCTTCATAAAGCAGTGTGTGCTGCCTGTCCCCTATAAAGGGCCCTGTCAACAATAACTTGAAGCTGGATGAGTCTTTTCCTCACTAACCCAGAGATCAAAGATTCTGGAATCCAGCCTTCATGTGATCTCTAACCTCCACGAGCCCCTTCTGCATGTACCCCCTCTCTTCCTAGGCATGCTTGTTCTAGCAGCACCCCCACTGCCAGTCTTAGCCTCACCCCTGCTGGACTCTGGCCATGCCCCACCTGATGGGGAAGCCTCCCTCCTCTGCAACCCCCTTCCCCGGAGACTGCTCCCAGCACCTCCCCAATTTTGTGCCATCTAGTCCCTTTAGCTGTCGCCTGTATCTTTCTATCCTTTCTTGGAAAGGCAGCACCTTCATCCGCCACAGAATTCTAATGTTAAAGAAGTCAAAATGGGGCGAGCTATGGAGCTTAGTGGTGGAGCATTTGAGAGATGACTCAAGGCTCTAGGCTTGATCCCTAGCACCAGGAAACAGAGCCGGAAAGATGGCTTGGTGGGGACAGGCACCTGCCATCAAACCTGACTACCCAAAGTTCATTCCCAGGGCCTACATGGTGGAAGGAGGGAAACTTCTCTAGCAAGTTGTCCTCTGACCTCCACATGCACAGCATCACACTTGTGCACATGCGCACGCGCGGGCACACACACACACACACACACACACACACACACACATAAAAATAAAGAAAACAAAAAGATCTAATCTTCTGTCTCTTTTCTTCTGTGGGCAGGTGGGACCCTCCAAGGTCAGCATTTTGTCATGTGCCTGTTAGTCTCAAAGCCACAGCTGTGTAAGCTGACATCTAGTGGAGATTCCCAGGTGACCTTCCTGGATGTTCCTCACTCAGACCGTCCATAAACACTCCTATCACTTCGTCCCACCAACGCCAATACTGAATGACTCTCTATTCTATTCGCTCCTTTTTTCCCCTCTGCTAGCCCAAATAAGCAGATTCTAGCACTTAAGTTTTAAATCAGCATTGTCTTTTCCCAGTCAGTGATTCTTTCCCCATATTCTGCATTCTTACAGTTTCCATGGTGGCACCTTGCCAGCAGGGCTTCTCCTGGGCACTGTATGGTTTCTGGTGTCATTCTTAAGTAGTGCTGGTAGAGTCAAGTGTGGTGTCATGCACTTGTAACCCCACTACTTGGGAGGCAGAGGCAGTTGGATCTCTGTGAGCTCGAGGCCAGCCTGGTCTACAGAGTGAGTTCCAGAGCTACCCACGAAATGCAACTGCAAGCCAGTTTGCCTAGACAGTGTCACCTTTGACAGGCATAGCTGGGGCAGGAGAAAGTTCTGCAGGTAAGAGTCCATGTAAATGATCACTCAAGTTAAAATAGTATCCATCAGAAAGACGGCGAGGCCAAACAGAAGAACTCAGCATGCCAAAGCCACAGCCTTGATCCAGCACAGCATATTTCTGCAGGACCTTGCTAGGAAAGAGCTGATTCAGCCAAGGCACTTCAGTCATGGCTGCCTCCCACATCCTTATCCTGCTCCTAGGGCCTCGGCATCTCTGGCTTGTTGTTGTTGGATTGTTGTTTCTTTTTAATAGACAAAGAGGACAGAGCCCTTAGGTTGCAGATGAGATCCAAGCACTCATATGCTCTGAAGGACACAATAGTAAAGCAACTGTGGGAACTGAAACAAGGCCTTTACAGAACCAATAAACATGGTGACATATGGAGCTTGGACTTCTGAGTCTCTAAAAATGGAAGAACTAGGTTCCTCTTCTTTGTAAATGACCCAGACTCGGGTATTTTGTTATAGTAACATAGACGGACTAAAACACCTGAATATGGATGATTCCCCATCAAAAGACACAAAGAAAAATTTTGACCAACTCAGCACAAATGTAAGAAATATGCAAAGTTTATGTCCATAGTATTTAACTTGCTAATTGATATTTAAATCGTGCATTTAACATAACAATGTTTAATTAAGAATGATTTCTAGGATTTTTCTTCAAAAGAGTCTCACTATGTACCTTTGATTGGCCTCAAACTCACAGATCCATCTGCCTGCCTCTGCCTCATGCATGCTCTCATGTGCCCCCATGGCCAGAATGATTTTGTTCATTCCTTAAAATCATTGTCTTCTTATCACGTGCATGCAGTATGTCAGAAACATGTCTAAACATGATTGTGTCTTTCCACAATGTCAGAATTCATGGAAGAACAATAAATTCACAAGGTTTGGAGGTTTCAATGGCAGTGATTTGTCATAAATACTGATAATATGGCTGAGGCAAACCAAGTTTTTATCCCAACCTAAATTACTAATATTAACTCTCATATCACACAACACAGTGTATGTGTATGTGTGTGTGTGTGTATGTATGTGTGCAATGCCATACATTTCATCTTATATCATACTTATTTTATTTTATTATATATATGCATATGTATGGTTTAGAGAATGAGTGTAAGTTAAAGAGGCCATTTTGGGGTTCAAGATATTTCACTGAAGCAGACAAGTTCCAGAAGGAAGCTGCTGCTGGAACTGTTGATAGAGATGCTGGAGTCAGGTTTGAGAGCTAAGTTGCAAAATTTGACTACAG
>JAQHUG010000108.1:3245698-3262397 GCA_028555095.1 Dicrostonyx torquatus
GCTGAGCCATTTCTCCAGCCACATCAGTGTTTTAATAGAGCAAGCCCAGGCCTCTAGCACTAAGTACCATTTCTAATGAACAGTCTCCCCAGCCTTCATGCTGATGGGACGGAGCACGGTCATGCATGCACTTGGATATTATAAGGAAGGATATTATAAGGAGGTTTTGTGGCAGCATATGCTTTATTTTAAGTCATTTTTTTTAAAAGAAATGATAGTGCTGAAAATATAACTTCTTTCTTTTGGTACCTAGTTCTATGAATTTTAACACATGTATGATTTGTATAATCGCCTTTAGGGATCGGATCCGTCAGGCCAAACGCTTCTTCATGCCCTTTGAAATGGTCTCAGAAATAATTAGAGTGGTGTACACATAAATTGAAAGCCAAGGGGATATTTACAAAATGAATTATGCATTTTATTCCCAGGGCATTTGGCTGGAATTTCTCTGTGCGTGTTACAGGATTGCTCCGTTCCACTTTGGAGGACAAAAATTGTCACGAAGCAGCGTTCAAGTCCAGCCCCACACACTGTGTGGTAAACGACAGGCCAGTCTTGCTGGGCTCATTTTTACTTATATAAAACATGCACATTTAATTCAAATATTTTCAGAGTATGTAAGTTTAGAAAGAAGAAACAGAGAAAGGCAGACAGCGACGTGTTTGTGCTTCGTTGAGAGCTGTCCAGGAACCTGGCAGAATCCGAGAACTGCAGGTCTTGGATGAAATTTGGTAAGAAATGACAAACGCCTCCCCATCTTGATTAGATTCTTCTCATGCGCACTTAGTTCTCCATCTATGGGAATGGCTCATCCCACAGGCCTAGGTCAGCTTGCACAGTCCTGTGGATGGGTATACGAAGGGGGCTATATTCTCTGTGCAAGCGATGGCACTCACCTTCAAATCCTTGTTCCGGTCTACGTGTATTTACCTGAAGTCAGACTTGGTTACTTCTTGATCCAGAAATTGTCGCCTTACAGGGGAACATGCAATGCAGAGTCTTCTCTGTCCCCACTTCCACCAAGGAGAGATGTACACATCAGGAAGGCTTAGGTATGGTCCACAGAGGTGAATTTAATAGCTTAAATATGTTTTCCTATTATTCACAAGGTAGTTCTGGGTCACCTTTGCCATAAAAATGGAGTATATTTTTACAGTAAAGTTAGGGCACACTCCATAAAAGTTTTATGACTCACTTATCAGGAAAGAGCCATCTATTTCAAGATGAAGAAGTAAGTTCTGGTTATTTAGCATGAAAGGCAGGAATCCCTGTATCAACCAATGTTGTGTTCCATATTTCATTACTGCCTTTATTTTTTTTAAATACCAAGAGAATAAAGTTTATTTAAAATACCACACTTTGAAAGTCACACATTACCTACAGAGAGCATTCCAGGAGCCCAGCCATCACTCTCATTGATTGCTGTAGTTTCTAATAAGCGAGGGCGCTGTGGCTTGAGCGTGAATTCCAGCAAAGCCCTAACAACTGTACCGCCTTCCAGGCTGCTCCCTCGGCAAGGCCCCTTCTGCAGACTCAGGACTTAGGACTTAGGTGTCTCTGTGGGGCAGGGGTAGATGCCACCATGGTCGGGAAGCTGCCACGGCCTCTCGGTGGGCTCCCCTGTCCAAGTTCCTCAATGAATTCTGCCAGGCCTACCTCGACTTGCTCTAGTCCGGCTCTAATGGAAGCAGAGAGGCTTTGGAGACCACTTGCCAGTCTGGAGCGGGACCGTGGGGCTGCAGCATGGGCCTGCGAGGCAGATGTGTGGTAAATACCACTGTGTCCCCCAGCCAAGCGAGCGTACAGCACATTTTCCAGTGGAAATACCATGCTGGAGACAGAACATGACTTAGCAGTGGGTGGGCAACTCATTCCGAACAGCTCAGTTCCTCACAGTGAGGGACCCCGTGAAAACCGGCTTCTGCCGCAGCTGTGGGAGGAAGCAGCTTCCCGGTGGCTGCTGGGAGAAGACAGTGGGGGAGGCGACGGCGGTCTCTTGGGTAGATCTTTGCGATCTTCACAGTGTAAACAGCAGGAAACAAAACTCCCGGGCCCATGTGCACAGGCGTGCTGTATACGGATTTCTCATCTGCATGGGCTAGCTCGTTCATCTTTCAGGCTTCACTCCATGTTAAAGGCGGCCTTGTCTGTATATGTAGTGACACCAAGACTTCCCCCCTCTCAGGGAAAGCAAGTAATGTTTGTCAAGTAAGTGTCTTTCACCCTCGGGAGTCTCTATCTCTTCCTTGTGGGCTGTGTAAATGACACCAGTAATGAGAGAGCCCAACGACTTGCCCTCTTCTTGCCTCCCTGTCCCCTTTCAGCCTGGCCTGACTGTTCACACCTGCCACAAAATACGGCATCTGTATTTCCTCAGCCGGACATGCCTCTAACATCAGGGACCCAGGACAAAGCTTGACTTCACGTCACACATCATACACCAATCTATGCAAAGATGATAATACCCCCCGGGAACAGGGGTTACCCTGTGTCCATGTCAGGTTTCTGAGCCAAGGTTTTTGCAGAATAATTCACAAAATCATGTTGGCATGGCTGTGGTTTCGGATGTGCTTTAAGAGAGTCTTCATTTCTAGCTACTGTGGCTTAAATGAAAAATGCCTACCACGGGCTCTATCAAGATTCTGAACACTTGATCCCCAGTTGGCGGAGCTGTTCGGGTTATGAAACTTTAGGACAGGAGGCTTGCTAAAAGTAGCACGTCCCTGGTGGCAAGCTTGAGAATTTATTGCTTTTCCCCACTCCTAAGCTCACCCCGCTATGGACTTTCGTGGAAAGTTGGGAGCCTATTCTTCACTCCTGCGTGATTCGGTTCAGCCTACGGGAAAAATTAATAGAGTCCCGTTTGTGCCTCTAACCGTGAAAATGCAGCGAATGGCATACGGAAAATGGCGAACAACCACAAGATGGCGCTGTGACGCAGGAGAAGTCCAAGTTCATGTGGGCAGGGAGAAGATGCTGTGTTCCAATATCCAGGGCAGAAACTGACATCTCCCTCAAAGATAAAGAAAATATTTTAGGAATATGAATGCTCCAAACTTTTCGTAAAGTCAAAGTGGTGTTCATAACAGATTCCAAAATTACTCTTTAACAATCTAGCAATTCCCTTCTGGGTAAATAACACAAAACTATGACATGAGAAATTTCCCTCTCAGAGACTCTGCCCACACTGAAGTATCTTTCTTGTCTTTTACTTTAGCTTTAAAATGTTCATTCTTCCATATTTTCGGTGAAATGCCATGATATAAAAGAGAAGTGCATTTATTATTTACTTGCAGACTTCTATGTCTTCCGTGTTCCATTTCAAAAACAAATGAATGGCATTTGGTATTTTCCATCAGAGAGCCTTTGTTGTCTGGTGACTTCCCTCTCCATCTAAACTAAATCACTTTTGCTGCCCGGTTGGACCCCTGGGGTCATAGCTGGAAGATCTTGGCAAGGCATGACTAATAGATAACCTGAGGGGGTCGAGCTCTGAGGAAATCCAGACGAGGTAACTGGAAAATGAGTCTTTATCTTCCCCGAGACCACGGCGGTGTAGGCTAGGGCCAGGTGACCACGGTTCCTGTGAGAGGTAGTGAGCGCCAGCCTCCTGGGGATGCACGGAGCAGTCCGTCTGCTCCTTCCTGCACGCTATGCCGCCTGCACGTCACTAACTCAAAACCTAGAGCCTCCTGTTGAGAAATGGGAACCTAAAAATAGACCTGCAAGGAATACAGTACCGTGCCCTTGGCTTGGAAATCAGCCCGGCGCTGTGACAAGAAAGGCCTTCCCTCTGAAGACTGTGTTCATAAAAGCCATATTTCATCTTCATACTGACTCCAAGGAAAAGCATGCTCAGAAACTGTGCACCTTGGCCGTCCTTCAACTGGGAGATCATTGTGTTTGGCTCTGGTCGTTCTGGACCTTAGATATCTGTGTAAAGTTTCTTCCTGAAATCCCTTGAACAAAATGTTAAAGGTTAAAGAATAGATTGATAGCAACATTTAAGCAACTCTGCTATTACAGTGTGCATCTGATGTTTGGTGATATTTGGTAAGAATTCAAGGGCAAGGTAGGAAAGTGCTGCATTCAATATTTTCTACAATAAATGATGACATTTCTAAGGAAATCTGTGCCAGAAGGCCAACTGAATACACACACACACACACACACACACACATATATATAAATTTTTAGCAATTAAATCCAAATTTAGTTGTCCATAATTTCATGACTATATTACTTATAATATTTAGTGTTTTAATAGCAGAGAATGTCAGAGGAATTTCATATTATGTATTTTGTAAATATTGCAAGGCCGAATATTATACCATAAAAAGCTACTTTAAAGGCCTTATAAACGTGGGTAACTTTTTCAGAACAGCTGCCTCCAATTAAATAACAAATACCTTTCCGAGACTCTTTCAAGTTCAATGTTCCTTCGGAAGACTGCAATGTCTGGAAAAGCGGACGTCATTAGGAAGCACAGAGTCCCGGAAAGGTCGCTGGAAATGGTACTTAATACCTGCGAAGAGAGGAACAATCATTGGTTTAAACTTTCACCATAAATATCGCAAATAACACTGATTACAGGTCTCATTCAAACGGGAAATAATGAGCATGGAATGAAGGGGAGAACAATGATCCAAATTGCTCGTAATCTCTCAGAGTTGTGCCTATTGATTGGCCTGGAAGTAGCAGCGCTAATCATAGGTAAGAAATCCAAAGGCTTCAGAAAGTCATTAGCCCTGTGAATTCGGGATACCCATTGCTTTGTACTTGTGCTGTATTTGATTGAGGAAAACCTTCGAACAACCGTGTATTTAAGATAAATTCCAGGGTTGACCCAAGTCATATGAGAGCCCCTCTCAACTCTTCTTGGCAACTCATAGAAAGCTGTTTAGGTGCTCCTTCTAACGCAGCGAACGTGCTCTGAACACTTACTGTATGCCTGGCACACAGAGAAACAAACAGAACTCAGCCTTCTCAGAGGTAATTGTTGACTTCACATTGGCTCTTTTCTAATAAGCTCAAAATTGCAAAATGGTAAATTTACACTTTGGACTGACTTTTCCAGAACATTCTGACCAAGTTTCAAAAGCAAATCGTAAGTAAAAATTACATTAAAAGCACACAAGGTCACTTGAGAAGCCACAAGGAAAACTTTGGACAGGTTCTGAATGGAGAGTATTTTCACTTTCTACTAACTTCTGTTGAGACCCACGTAGAGCTTACGTTCTTTTCAACTCATTTTGAGGCTGCAAGTATATTCTGAGCCGCTCCGACAACCACACATAGACATCTTACTGATGAAAATAAGAGTGCAAAACTCACACTCTCATCAACGTGTTGGTGAAGAAGTGAATCCGTGCTATAGTTTGCCAGAAGGGGGCAGCAGAGAGCGCTTGCCTTGACACCTCAGGACCTCAAGACCAGGTGGTTGCCAGGAAACCTTCAGGGCACCTGAGAACTGAGGGTGCTCCATCTGTCTAGGGAGTGTTTGCTGAATGGAACGGCTGGCAGGAGGAAACGCAAGCCAGAAGAAACACGCAGAGGAGACAAGAAAAATGAACACATTGAGGAAAGAAGTCACCAACCCTGACTGTAAATGGGTCACCTCAGAGAAAGGACGTAATTGCTCACACTCTGTGCTTGTCAAGTGTAAAGCAAATATAGCGATGTTAGCGCCTCCAGAGTCATCACCACGAGGCTGTGACGTGGAGCTGGTAAAGTGCTCAGTGCATGGCTCATCCGTTCAGAGAAAGGATGAGACAAACACAGTTGTCTGTTGTTGCTTCCTGATGCATCAACCGTTCCCTGTCTAAAAGATAAGCTGCCTCGAATCCCGTCGCTCGGTGGAAAGCAACTCTTGCGTTCCTTCAAAATAAGACCCTGGTTTCAGAGCTAGAGTGGTAATTCTGAAGGAGGGCTTCCTCAGCTGCAGAGCAGGGCTCTCCCTCAAGGTTGTTAGGATTTTATTGGCCAAACTCACCAGTTCTTGAGAGGTTTTTGTTGTTGTGGGTTTTGTGTGTTTGTGTTTGCCTGTTTGGTTGGTTGGGTTTTTGATTGCTTGTTTGTTTTGCATCCTTTTGTTTGAGAAACTGTGGAGTAAAAATCTTCTGTTTTGGGGGAAGGTGGTAATGTTCCCATAGGTCTAAATACAGCGCAGTTTCCACCTTGGGAGACAGTTGGACCCGCCATCCAGACTCGGTCCTAATACCCACTCCTTACAGAGAAGCCTGAGAATCCTTCTTAAAATCTCAGCTAAGCCTAGTGGTTCCCCTGTCTGCAACCTTTCAGAGTCCTCTGGATAAAGACCGAAGTGGAAATATTAGCCAGGCATGGTAGCTCATAACTATAACCAAGGCCTCTGGGAAGCTGAGACAGGAAGATTGACAGCCTGGTCTACATAGTAGGATTTTTTTCTCAAAGTATAGAGTTAGCAGGTAAAATTACTTGTTGGCAAGCATGAGGACTTGGGTTGGCTCTCTGGAGCCACATGATGGGAGGAGAGAACCAATTCCACACATATACCATGGTGCCCTTCTCAGCTGCAGTTAATAAATAAATATAATAAAAAGTCTTACTGAAATATTCAACAACCTACACAGCCAAGTCTGTACTTAGTGGGCCGGGGAGAACTCACTGAGAGCCTGACCCCTGGAAAAAGCTATCCAGAAAATCCCATGAGAGGGCTGAGTGCCCATTCAAGTCATAAGCTTCTCTGTAGAAGAAAAACAACGCCGTAAGTCAGGCATAGGATACACAACTATAACGCCATCCCTCAGGATGCTGAAGCAGGAGGACCACCAGTTAGAGGCTAATCTGGGCTGTATAACAAGATACTAAGCAGGGAGCAGAGAGAAAGAGGACAGATTAAGAGAGAATGGTTCAGGTTTGGGGGCAGGGTCATTCTGAGGAAATTGAGTAGAAGAGGGGACTTCCTGCTCATACAGGTACGACAATAAGGGACATGTAACCAGGGTGTTGGAGCTTGGTGATAAGGGATCGCAATGCACCGACGGCAGTGCCAACCTAGCAAATGAAGCAGCTTCAGGATAAAGCAAAGCAACCCCACTTATACTACATTTAAAACTGATAAGACCTGAGAATCCCGTAGGCCAGTGGCTTCTCTTTGTCACGCACCTGCTAAGGAGCTAGCTTCATACTAGCCATCTTACAGGCTTCCTTACAATCACCTTATAATTAGAATCTCTAGTTTTGATGTCTGAAAACCACGGCTCAAAGGGTTACTGAAAATCAAATGGCTAATAAGGGCATCAACTGAAAGAGCAAAAACATCAACCATTTCTGTTCTTTGTGTAGAAAGGGGATAGATATGCCCTGTGGTTGAGCATCAGGTCAGGCAGCGTAGAAAGCAAGGCAGTTGTTTATTGTCTGTCCCACCCCATGGAGAGGACAGGGACAAGGAGGGGCTGTTTTGTTCACGACCAACTCAGCAGCATATCAAGCAGTGTATGGCCATGGCAGACTTTAGGCAGGGATTTTTTTTTTATTTTTACATAAATGGGGGAAATAAAGGCTGGCAGGTGTTTTATTACTCAGTATTTTGATTCAGAGATTATCAAAGTTGGAAAGATCAGTGCGGATACCCGTATGTCCATAGATTTGGTGTTGGATGGATTTTTCTTATTCTATCCACTTCCAAGAGCTGCTTCTAAATTACAACGATGCCTTATTCAACCAGAGGTTTCCATTAGCAACAAGAATTAATTAAATTATGAGTCATCAGCAGATGACACTAATGCAGATTATCCCCCTACGATTCTTTTTTTTCTAATTATAAAAGTGATATAGTAAAAGACACACAGTAGATTTATTAATTTTAAAAAGCGAAGCGCACACTGTTGTGAAAAGACTTGTTTTTGGCGAAAACAACAAGATGTAGGCTAGAACTTGGTATGCTTTCTCCCAGGGGATGGCGATGCCGTGCAGAGTTTATGTGTACCTTATACCTGCCATGTGTATTGTCTCAGATCATTATTTTAGCAATACCATATGGTTATATTATACCCTCAATTAAATAGTATTATTTCTCCCATATTCCCATATTCTTTTTGGAGACAATCTGGAACTTTGGGAAATGTTACACCATGCAAATGTGCACACACACCCACACACACGTGTGTGTATGGTCTACATTTACTTCGGTAATGTAAATTGAGTTGAGAGCACCAATACGTACAAGGCTATTCCTATACCACTGAGTTTCAGCTGTCTCTTTTTACATGGGCAATTTCCTCACCACTTCCTGGCTCCAACCAGCTGTCAATATTTTTGCTTATGGGATTGGCCGCTGTAGTAACAAATCTCCAGTTGCCTCCGCAGTCCCCCTTCCAGTAGGGATGTCTTTTCTCCTTCCTCTAGTCCCAACAGTTCCCATCAGTTACTTCTGTCTCCCTGCCAAGCTCTGACACCGATGCCAGGACAAAGCCCCTTTTGCCATTGCACCAAGACTTCCCTGTACCCCTTGGGATGAGACCCTTCACCAACACCTACCAACACTTTCACGGGACTACTCTCCTGCCATTCAGTAATGGTCACCAGAAGCAGCTCCTCTCTGGAACTGGTGGCACAGGCATGTGACTCCAGCTAAGTTCAAAGTCCGCCTGGGCTACAGACTGATTTCGAATCCACCTAGAGCATATCTCAAAATAAAAAGTCAAAAGAACACTAGGAGTGTCACTGAGTGGTAGGGTGCCTGTCTAGCATGCAAAAAGCCCTAAATTGAATGCAATACAGAAATCAGGAAGGAAGAGGATGCAGGGTTTAACCCCATATCAAGGTCAGCAGGGTAGCACTTTTGGATCAACATGAAAAAGGACCAGCCAGTTAGATCAAAGGCACTGATAACCTTGTAGCCTATCATTTGCCTGAGAAGGAAGAATAAAAGTTGAAAGAAAAAAAAATTGAAGGGGGCTGTTTGTTCAGTGGGGGTGGGGGTGGGGGGAGGCGGGGAGATGTGGGGGCGACAAACTTTAGCCTGAGGACTTGAGTTCTAACCCCACACGACTCACATTTGCAGGAGAGAATCAGGTCCTGAAAGTTGTCTTCTGACCTACACACACACACACACACACACACACACACACACACGAATAAATAAATAAATGAAAATTTTGTAAAAAAAAAAAAACAACAAAACAAAACAAAAAACAAAAAAGAGATGGCACAGGGAGGAAGCTGTTTCTGAACTGAACCCCAAGCAACAAAGTCACCACGGATGTCGCAACAGCGCTGCCGGCTAATAACCGGCTGCCCCGGAATTGTCGAGAAGTGCAAACAGCTCAGCGTTCAAATGCTTCTATTTTTTCCAGCGTCTCAAAGCAGCATGGCAGAGAGCTGCTCTCCAAAGACAAAAGCGTTGGAGAGACACACACACTGCAGCCCAGGCGGGGGACGCGGCAAACACTTGAGCAGTGATTTTCCGTTTGCGCTGTCAGCGAACAGATCCAAAATGCTCCAACCTCTGCGGCCCATTCCTTGCGGTGCCTGTGCAAAATCCCCACACCAGTCTCAGGCTCAGCCAATCTCAAACTCTCCCTTTTCCTCATTTACCTTGGCTACCTGCTTCCAAAAGAAAACAAACGGCGGATTTTAAAAAGAACAGACACCTGTTTTTCTCCAAACGTGTTGTTAATCAGCTGCTTGGCCCCGAGTTCATTCACCTTGCCAAAGGCGGACCAAGGCCACCGCTCTCTCTCTCTCTTCCCCTGGAAGGCTTGCCTAAGGCTCCCAAGTTCAAAGTTTAACAAGCTCTCATTATGCTCCATTTTCTAATTACTTCACTCTTCCTTTGTCCTCACCTTTTACAGGTCTAATTTTCCTTAACCCAGCAGTTCTCAACCTGTAGGTCAATACCCCTTGGGGGTTGGTGTGGGGGTTGAATGACCTTTTCACAGGGTTCATAGATCAGATCCTGCATATCTGATATTTACAACACAGTTCATAACAGAAGCAAAATTGCAGTTATGAAGTAGGAACGAAAACAATTTCATGGTTGGGGTTCTCAAAACATGAGGAGCTGTACTAAGGGGTCACAGCAATAGGAAGGTCAAGAACCACTGCCTTATTTTGACTTCTTCATCTTCCTCGTTTATTACTTACTGCCCATCTTCCTCATCCTCACTTCACCCTTCAGCTTTCCTCCTAAGCCCTTTGCCTAAAGGAGGTGTGGTTTTGTCTCTATGGGCTGTGCTGAGCGGAGAGTCACTATAGACTCCAGATGCATCCTCTCCTTCCTACAGGAGAGACGAGCTCCCTTTCTTACCGCAGGCTTCTCCAATCAGCCAATAGTCACGCTGTCCCCTTCAGAATCCAGCCAGATTTAGGACCCACTCAAGGGGCACAATGAAAAACCAAACCCCCTATTACAAGGCTATGAAGGTCCAGACACAACCAGAACTTCTTAAAATACAACGCCAAAGCAACCATCTTTTCACCCCTCCAAGAGTGGGAGCCCTGGGAGACTGGAGAGATGGGTCAGTGGTTTGGAGTACTGGCTGCTTTTCCATAAGACCTGGGTTCAGTTCCCAGAACCCACATGGCAGTTCCAACTGTCTGTAACTCCAGTTCCAGGAGTTCTGGCATCCTCACACAGATATTGATATAGGCAAAACACCGGCGCACACAAAATTAAATAATAATAATTTATTTTAAATAAAAAAGAATGAGTAGTGCTGAACAGATGCAGGGTGTTCGAGACCAGGGGTCGGTCCTCTTGCTCTAGGAAAAGCATCTAAAGGAGGCTTTAGTCTATCAGTTCTGGGAGTCCACTCTTTTCCTTTCCACACCCTTCTCTGCCCCAAGTTAAGCTGACCAATTGCATAGTGCATCAAGCTTCTTTGCTCTGCTGGCTTCCCATTGGAGTCACCTAGAGGGACTCGGAGATGATGGAGAATATAGAGTGGAGAGGCCGGGGTATTTAACTACCTCTTTCTTGCTCTTTCCTTCTGTATCCATCCTCTCTATCTCTCAGGTCCCTACAGGTGAGCAGACATCCCAATCCTGCGAGGTGGCCCTCTCTTTTCAACTCCAGTCATCATTCTGTCCTTGATCCCATCCAACAGCATGCAATCACAGTATCTATCTATAGCCTGGGACATCTCATTCCGCTTGTGATTGCTCATAACCTGCCAACATGCCCACCAATAGTCCCTTTATGGATCCCTCCTCACATTACCCAACTCAAGTGGATTGTCTTTCCAGCTGCTAACCAAAGCCTATATAAGATCCTTGCTTAACAGGTGAGGCAGAAGAATGTATAATTGAGAAATTGCAATGATGGGTAATCAAGAACTCAGTTAGCTACAGGCTGAAGCCCATAGGTAGGAAATCTAGCAACTCTTGAGACAGAAAGATGAATGGGAAGCTTGTTTATTGAGAATGCAAAAGAGTAAGTGAGCTCAGTGACCACAATGACCAGAGGGGCCAAGCTCAGATGCTAAGTACGCGATCCTGACATTTACTGTGCTGTTATTATGATCCAGACACCAAACAAAAACATGATCACATTTTAGATTATTTTGCCCACTTTCTAGAAGGCAAAGTAGGAGAAACTAGATGAATTATTGGTTTTTGTTCTATCCAACAATTCTCCCTCAAAACGGTCTTTTGCTGATAGAACCTCATTTGACATACTTTAAGATGTCCAACCCTGTCTTTGCCCGTCATAGCTCTCCTCATGCCCATTCACAACGTTTGCTCCTATAATGGACATGTCACCCAAAAAAAAGTAAATCTTCCATGGGTTTTGACATATGGATCTAGTGAACACTCTAGATGAATGATAACCTAAAATCTAAGGCTTCCTTTTGTTCTGCTTGGAGGAAACCCTTTCCAGTCAGAAATTTTACTACTCCTACCAGGGTACCAGTAACAAGAGACAGAGGCGAAGCTGGGAGGGGAGAATACGTGATAACCCCACTCACTCCTGCACCTGCCGGCTCCCGAATCGGTTTTGACCCTAGAATCTACGGTTGTCTTGTGAGCTAATGTATTCCTTGTTTAATGTAAATTGAGATTCTGTCCATTTGTAATTTTTAGAAGTCTTGTAGATTAAGGCTTACTTACAGAAATTCTTCGTCTGAGTGGCAATTAGCACACACCTGTAGAAAACTCGCAAGTTCCACTGTGAAAATGTACATATTCATTTGGTCTCCTCTTGTTTCTCCTTCAACTCCTGAAATCCTGGGACTCTGCAAAGGGACAGTGTAGGGCCCATGGGTCTACCCCTGCTTCCGGGTTTCATTTTGAGGACAGTTTGCGGCCAGCCAGCTTTTCCTGTTTGTTCCTGTGCTCCCTCTGCCCTGCCTGGTGATTAGTTATAGCTATATTAGTTATATTACCTTGGGCATGGTACTTTCCCACCTGCCTGGGGGGTATTCCATTGTGCAGGAGTTAGGTATTTAAGGTTTTTCCTAAATTTGAATAAATGGCATTTTGCTGATCTCCTTTCGAATGACCCAGGTCTCTTGTGCGTTCTTTCAATCTCCAGGCCCTTGCCCGGCTCGCGTATGGTACAGTGGCATGCGTACGGTACAGTGGCATGTGTACTGTACCAAGAGAGTAACACAGGCGTTACAGGACAGGTGGGGATTGACTAAATGACTGGCAGCCCCAATATAACTTCAGATCAGAGTTTGCTCATAGGAAAGACAAAGGCAGGATTAGGAGGATGGGACTTTCTGCTACCCCTTTAGCCTCTGGAAAAGAAGAAAAGCTAAAGTTTAAGAAGATTGCCAGAGTCAGTGATTTAAACAATGTGCGCCAAGGTAATGAAGTTTCCAATAAAGTAAAATAATAATAATAATAATAATAATAATAATATTTTTTAAAAGATGTATTTTGGAAGCTGAGCACATGGGGCCTTGTACAGAATGGGAGCCCAGATAGGGCTAGATGTGCCATAATCCTAACTGACATATCAACCTGCATGCTTGCAAAACTTTTTTTTTTTTTACAGTTTTGTTTATTTTTATTTTACAAGTATGAGTGCTTGGCTTACATGTGTGTGAGTGTATGCAGTAGTAACCTGGGAGGCCAAAAGAGGCCTAGAATTGTAGTTATGGCTCATTGAGAGCCATCCAGGGCATGCTGGGAACCGAACTCTGATCCTCTGCAAGATCAGTGTGCTCTACTGAGGTTTAGTAGCTACTCTAGCAGATAAATGGTCCTGAGGGGAGACTCCTGTAAAAGTCCTGAGTTTAGGGAGCAGTGTGAGAGGACAGGACGTTCAACCTGTGGGATCTGATATTGGGAAGATACTGTGGCAATTGAGTTAAACTGGGGTGTGTCCAGTTGGTATCCATGGCAGAACGGCTAGCTTGGTATGTAGGAGAGAAAATCTCCACATTTGTTGGTATAAGTGATGTATGTTGGAAGACTATGGGGGGGAGGGGCAGAGATAGCTGACCTTCTCTGCATGTGGGTGAAGGTTGTATGTTAGCTTGATCTGGTTGTCGGACCCCTAGCAGTGGGACCAAGACCTGTCCCTGGCACGTGAGCTGGCTTTTTGGAATCTATTCCCTATGGTGGGATGCCTTGCTCAACCTTGATGTAAGGGGCAGAAGCTTGGTCCTGCCTCAACTTTGTTGTCTCTCATGGGAGACCTCACCCCTTCTGAATGGAGACAGAGGAGTAGTGGACGGGGGAAGGGATAGAAGGAAGTTGTGGGGGAGGAAAAGGAGGAGAGGAGGGATGGGAAACTGGTTGGTATGTAAAATAAATTAAAAAAAATTAACTAAACAAGAATATATGGGGGAATCAGGGTTATAGCATCTCTTCAAAGTTCACAGAGATCCATTGGATGTCGGAAATCCCACTAACAAAGTAAAGAAGTCTTGTAATTCAAGCAGTGTTAGGAAGTGTACTCAGAAATTATCTACACTGGTAGCAGGGGAGTGGAGGGGGGAATTGGTCTTATACTTTGTACCCCGGAATAACACTTAAAAATCAAGCCCTGAAGCAATCAAAGCATTTCCAAGGACATGAACTATATGACAAGAACAAAGTTCGTGTGTATGTATAGAACTACAAAAATATGCAGCACCTAAGAATGTAAAGCCCAAAACAGCTGACATTTAATAAAATTTATTAAGCATGCAAGAGGTAGGAAAATATGTCCCATAGTGAGGTAGAAAAATACATTAAAACTGACCTAGAAGGGTACAATGATGGAGCCAGCAGGCATGCTGATTAAAACACACGTTCAAGGGCTAGGAAATAGCTCAGTTGATACAAACCTGCCACACAAGTGTGAAGACCTAAGAGTGAGATTTAATACTCACACGAAAAGTTGGTTTGATGCCACAGATTTGTAAGCCCAGTGTTCTCAGTGTTCGGGAGGCTGGCAAAATTGACAAAACCCAGGTCCCAATCTCAAAATAATTAAGATAGATATTTCCTGAGGAACAATTCCTGAGGTTGACTCTAACCTCCAAATGCATGCACACACACATACTTATAGTTAAGAAAGTACAGAAAACTATGACCATGTTAGGGACAGACAAATTGACCCCAACCAGACTTAGGAAGTTGAAAAATGCAATGTGTGCCATTAAAAAATATACTGGATCTGGTTAAGAGCAGATTTGGGAGTGCGGGGCGGGTGGAGAGGTAGCCCAATGCCTAAGAGCACTGTCTGGCCTTGCAGAGAGCATGGATTTTGTTCCTGTCACTTACATGGCAGCTTACAATCATGCTCAATTTCAAGTTTAGGGGATTCAATGTCATCTTCTGGCCTTTATAGGCACTAGGCATGTACATGATGCACATACGTGTAAGCAAATGCTCACACACATAAAATAAAAATAAAGAAATCTTTTTTTTTTTGTGAAAGAGAACACTCTCTTCATAAGCACATGTACTGAAAGTGTAACAGTACAGGGAAGGTTAGTGTGCTCTCCCAAAGGATGCAGGGAAGGTTAGCGTGCTCTTCCAAAGGTTGACATGGGAATTCAGGAGGCAGTCTATGCTTTGATGTGTTTATGATATAACCCGTACACCTAAGACTCAGAAAACAACTCAAAAGAGGGAACAGAAAGAGTATAAGAGCCAGAGGACCAAGACATCTGCTGCAAAACAGTGTCTTCTATACACAGCAGGAAAGATGCACCCATGAAATCTCAGCGATGTGTACAATGATGACACAACGATTTCTGCATTGTGGCAGCACCAGTTGGCATCCTAATGTCAGTGGGGAAATCTCATAAGGTCCCACCCATAGATGGAGAACTACAAGCAATTATGGCTGCTGAGAAAGGAAGAATTGGTCTTCTCCAAGGACAAGTCCCTAAAAGGTTAACCTATCCCAAGTAGTCAGCAATGAACACATATACACAAACAACACTAAATCCACTCAGCAGCCTCTCTCTCTCTCTCTCTCTCTCTCTCTCTCTCTCTCTCTCTCTCTCTCTGTGTGTGTGTGTGTGTGTGTGTGTGTGTAAAACAGTAATAAGGAAGGGGTCAATAATTTTAGAGGAAGTAGGAGGGGCACAGAAGGAGCCAGAGAGAGGAGAAGGGAAAAAGACACAAACACCATGCACGAAATTCTAAAAAATTAAAATAAAATTTCAAATAAATAAAATTGGGAAAGCCCTTTTCAGAAAGCTAAATATATGAGAGTGGAAAGCCAGGTGTAGTGCCATACATTTCTAAATCCCAGCACTGAGAAGGCAGAGGCAGGCAGATCTCTGTACACTTCAAGCCAACAAACAATTAGTGAACTGGAAGGCATGTCAATAGAAACTATCCAAGATGAAAGACAGAGAAAAATAACAAACGAAAGACCAAAACCTACAACAGAGCATCATTGAGCTGTTGGCAACCTTGAGTAACCCAAATGTATATACAAATGTTGTCATCATGAAGAGGGAAAACAGAAGCTAGGGAAGAAAATAAAAGAAACAACAACTGAAAGTTTTCTAAATGAATTGAAGAACATAAACAGAGATCTGGAAACTTAGTACACACTCATAACAGTTTACATGAACAAACCACACCAAACACATGCTTACCAAACTTGGGCAGGGCTCCTCTCTCTGGGCAGCCCATTTATCATCTGTATAAAGGAGGGCTAGTGATTTTTTCGAGTTAATCTTGTATTCTGCTACATTACTGAAGGTGTTTAGTAGTTGTAGGGGTTCCTTGGAAGAATTTTTGGGAACACTTATGTAAACTATCATATCATCAGCAAATAGTGAGTTTGACTTCTTCTTTTCCAATTTGTATCCCCTTAATCTCGTTTTGTTATCTTATTGTTCTAGCTAGAACCTCAAAGTACTACATTGAATAGATTTGGAGGGGGTGGATAACCTTGTCTTGTTTCTTATTTCAGTGAGATGGCTTTGAGTTTCTCACTATTTAGTTTGATGTTGGCTGTTGTCATGTTGTATATTGCCTTTACTATGTTGAGGTATGTTCTTTGTATCCCTGTTCTCTCCAACAGCATCTAATGAAATGATTGTGTGGGTTTTTTTTCCGTTTGTTTATATGGTGGAATATATTGACAGATTTTCATATATTGAACCATCCTTGCATCTCTGGGATGAAGCCTAGTTGGTCGTGGCAGATGATTTTATGATGTGTTCTTGGATACCGTTTGCCAGTATTTTATTGAGTATTTTTGCATCAATGTTCAAGAGTGAGATTGATCTGTAATTCTCTTTCTTAATAATGT
>JAQHUG010000108.1:3279753-3293992 GCA_028555095.1 Dicrostonyx torquatus
TTGTTGGATGGGTGCTTTGTTCTTCAGTTTTTGTTTTCTCTCTGGTCTTCTAGCCTAAGTGGCCAAGGGTTCTGGTGACTGGCATGTCTTCAGGATCAATAGGCTGTCTCTACTGAGATTTTAGGGATCTAGAGTCCCTAAATCTGGCCTGGCCTCTGGTAAAGCCAAAGTCATTTTCCAAAGTTGTAGACCAGAATATGGAGCCCACTGCGGGGGAAGTGGTGCAGTCTGGAGTGATAGGACAGGCTTTAAAGAGTATTAGTAGACAGTAGGCAGGGTCTTACCTGTGGTCCCTAGAACCAACCTGATAATGCTCCTAGGGCTGTGGGCTAGGTTATGGAGCTCAGGGGAGGGGGCGTAGTATTAGCAGGCAGTGAATGGTATTTTACCTTGGGTCTCTAGATTCAGTCTGACCTCTAGTAAAGCCTAAGTCTTCTTCTGAAGTTGCAGGCAGAAAGATGGAGCCCAGGGGAGGGGGCGTAGTGTGGGGTTGTTGGGTGAGCTTTAAGGAATGTTAGCGGGGAGTGGGCAGTGGCTTACCTGAAGTCCCCAGGACCAGCCTGACCTCCAGTAAAGATGCTGGGGCTATGTGCAAGGAAGAAGACAATGGGATGTACCCTAGGGATCAGGTCATGGCAGTTGGGCAACTCAGCTAAGAGACAGGCCACTTACCTGCTCTTCAGACTGGTGTAGACTGTTCTGAAGCCAATGAAGTCTGCTGGAGTTCTGTAGAAGGCCTTTCCGAGGGGAGTCTGATAAGATAGGAGCACTTGAGTAGCTGAATGGGTCTTGGGGGAACAGAACTCAGAAAGTAGGGCAGTCCAGCTGACAGGTGCAGCACTCACCCACCCCTCCAACTAATGTGGACTACACCTGAGCAGTGGAATTCTACCAGAGATAGCAGAGATGGTCGCAGGGCCCAGCAGTGGTGCTGGTGTTGATGAAGTCTAAGCTACCTACCTTTCTATGAAAAGAGCATGTAGGTGAATCTCCCTAGGAGGGAGGGATTTAGGAGGGACTCCACACTCTTGTGTTTCAAAGTCACTGGCAGTACAGCTTCCATTTTTTTAAGCACCCACACAATAGACTGTTCCGTAAGCCAAGCTTGGATTTCTTGTTCTTTCAACATGCAGTCGCGGGATTCCCTCTGTGATCCTAAGACAAAATTGCTGATACACAATGGTCAAACCCAGGGGTCTGGGTCACAGGGCATCTTGCTATAGTTTTTCTCTCTCTGGTCTTTCTCATGCTTAGAGTTCATGCTTTGCTTTTCAGGTAATAAACTCCTGTAGTTCTCAATCAACCTGTAAAAGTGGAGTCTGCATGAACTCAGCCCACAATCATGGCTCTGAAAGTACAGCCACTTGATAGTTTATGACCAGGCCTTTCTTGTCTGTCATGGCAGGCAGTATACCAACAGCTTAAGGCTATGTGCGTGCATGTGTGTGTGTGTGTGTGTGTGTGTGTGTGTGTGTGTGTCTTCTTACTTCAGAATCACAGGAGCTTTTACTGTTTGTTCACGCACTGTCTTCCCATATGAGCCATTGCTCCATTGCATGTCTCCCTGTCATTAATATCCCTAGCAGTTTAGGTCTTCAGGGTCTTAGGACCAAAGCAGCCAAGCTGTGAGCACTGTAGCCACAATTTGCTACAGAGTTCTCCTGTATTGGAGACCTTGCCAATGGCAGAAATATATCTTGGCTCCTGGTACATGGGCTAGAGAATATTCTCAACCCAGACTGTGCTGTATCAGAATTGATGCCAGGCATAGGGCTTCTTGTGCTGTGGGGGAACCTAGAGGTGATGGGTTGTCTTTGACTTCCAAGGTACATCCTGGCACATCGTGACTTCTGAACAGAAAGAGAGTGTTGGAACTCAACATCTTTGGTCCTAGAATGTTTTGTGTCATCTCATCTGGTACAGATGTGTCTTAGGAAGTTCTTTAGAGCACTAGTCACTTTTTATTCATTAGCCCAATTACAGAATATCATTGATGTAATCAATCATTGTGACGTCCTGTGAGATGTGCAGATGGTTCAGAACTCTTTGGATTATATCATCATGGGGCGATGAGGGGAGGAGAGTTAGCATAGCTTTGGGACCAAGATATGTATCATCCCTTGTGCGCGCAAACTCTTCCTCTTCATACTTTCTGGTCAGAGCATGAGTGCTTTTGTGAAACTAGACTGTGCACTTGAGATCATATTAATTTACTTTAATGAAAATATTAGTCATATTCTGTGGCTGCAGGTTAGGCTCCTTGGCTACCTCTCATCCTCTGTTATCCATTCGGAACATATCTAAGTGGTTTGACCATTCTGTGCCACTACCTAGCTGATGTTGACTCCCAGCATCTCAATTGAGACTGTGTTTGTAATGGTCTTGCCTACCCTTAGCCTTGTCTTAGATAGGAAATCCACCCCTCAACTTTCAAGCACACCCTTCACTCAAGTATTACCTATAAGCTTAGTAACAACACATCTATGGGTCCTTCCTGTGGGTGTCCAGGCACACAATCATCCAGCGTCTCTTCCACTCTTACACAGGAATCCATTTCAGAAGCTGTACTTCCCACAGCCTTTGGAAACTCTCTTCCACCAAAATTATGGCATCTCAGCTTTGTTTGGCTTGGGACATCATTTATTTCTGAGCCTCTCAAAGCTACACTAGCTGTGCATTCACACCATTGAATCCTTGAAAGGATGTTAAATTTGTATATTGAGAGAGTATACTAATCCAGTGCATACATATGTATGCATATATGTGTATGTAAGTGTCCAGAGAGTATGCCAATCTGACCCAATACTTTTCTAGCCTGTTTAATGGGACACTCACAAATGCCAGCCTTAAACGCTTCTTCATAGCTCCTGTTAATACATTTGAGTTAAGGTTGACAGCTTCTTTGGGTCTAGAATGCCACTCCTTTCTTATCAAAGGTTCAACATGCCCCTAGCTATGTTACATTGTAAATAACTCCTAGCTATAAGTCTAGTAGCTGAGAAAAGGAATGAAAATAAATATTGCCTTGTGGAGCAAAGCCTCTCCCGGGCCTTCAGGTAAGCAGGGTGTAGTGTATTATTGATTTTGAGAAATAATTTTACATATTCAGGCTGGACTCAAACTTGCTAAGTGGATAAAGATGAGCTTGAACTACCGATGCTTCTACCTCTATATCCCAAGGTGCTGGGATTTTAGGTGTTGTGAATTGGCTTAAGAGATGCTAGGGATTGAACCCACGACCTTATGAATGCTAAACAACCACTTTGTCCACTGAGCTCAATCTCCAGCGTAGAGACTAGGTCTTGATGGGGATAGATGGTCACATCTGCAGACCGGGAAATCCTGAGAAATCTGAGTGGTATCCAAATATTAAAGCACACTCACCCCAACATTCCAAGGTCATGGGGTCTAGGTCCTGCCTCTCCTAATTTCAGCCATCATCTTTATAGGACAGAGTTAAAGAACCTGTCCCTATCATTGTCATTAGTGTATTTTAAAATCTAAGCCTGAAAAGTGGTTCAGAAGATAGAGGCACTTGATGCCAAGCCTGAGAATTTGAGCACTCTTGGAATTCACATGGTAGAAAGAGAGCTCTTACTCCCACAGGTTGACCTATGCATTCTTTCATACACAATAAGTATAGCATTTTTTTTAAAAAATGTATTTAAAATCCCTCTGTACCTGCATTATACAAATGCAAACATGTATGGACCCTGTGAGCTATCATGATGACTGACCTGGCAAGACATGCCCATTGGTGCAATAGTGGCATGAATGTCATAGAGTAACCAGTCACCTTTTGGCTGGAGTTAAGTCTCACTCTACAAGATGGAACGCATACCTGGCACCATTATCAGCCAAGAACCTGTGGTTAGATGACATAGGCTCTAGGGGAGGCCCTGCTGATAGTTCTGCTAACCTAGAAGAGTATTAACCGGACTCCTAATGATTATCATTATACAGAATAATATATACATATTTCTCTCTTTATATTAATTTACATGTAGATTAATGCATATTCTAGTCCTTTTCAGATAAGCTTTTTTATGAGGCAGACAGTGATTACAATAGATCCCCTCAACTGGTCAAGGTGCAAAGAATAAAAACCCCTGAAGCATCAGTTCTAAATGGAGCAATTGTATCATATGCTTCCTTCCAAAGCTTGAGGATCATTGCAGATAAGGTGTGGGAGCAGAATAATTGTAAGAGCCAGAGATGATGGGTGACTTAAAAGAAAGCAGTGTTTTCTTGATAAAACATGACAGCTGTACTTATAAATTCACAACCGTTGTGTCAGCAAGCACAAGATACGTGTGTCCAAGCTCTAGCTAGACAAAATCTCCCATGAAGAGGGGAGGTGGGTATGAATTCCCTCCCCCTAGCTAAGGAGCTATTGGAAAATACGAGCTTCTGAGAATGTGAGAGTCAGGTGCAACTAAAGAAGTTTCTAGAAGAAAATGTCAGTCTTTTAACACTGACAAAGTATAGGAAAAGAAGAGAAATAAGAGAGTGTCCCAGCAGTAACTGCTCCCAACATGGAGTGAGGAACCTGACTAAACTATATTTAAGTATTTAAATACTTTCCTAGCATTTAAAAATACTAGAAAAAGGAGAAGGATTGTTGGGTTATCAAGAAAGAATTAGAAGGAGGGAAAAGATATCAGCAGTGTCCTTGATTGTCTCTTGTGAATCTGACCTCACTCGGCCCATCCCAAGGAGAGAGAACAAAGCCACGACACTGAGTGCTTCTGCTTCAGGACCCTCAGTCACCCGTGAGAAGGTGAGGGGGGAAAGGATGTTAACACTAACTCCTCTACAGCTTTGGGAACGACAGCTCTTGAAGATGTGCGAATCTGAAAACTTGTCCCGAAAGGGTCACACGTGCTGAGGGGATATGTGAGCGACACCAGGAGCAGGTGACAATATACAGTAACAGCTCTTCTCTGCTTTGGAAAACATTAGCAGAGCGGGAAAGAGTTGACTAGCCTACACAAATCAAGTTAAGTGTCTTCTGCTCTAGCAGCTGGTTATGTGGGTTTTCAATACATTCGACATTCAGATATTCAGGATAACATGTGGATCCATTTCCTCTGGCTCTTACAAGTCATCGTGAACTCCATGGCTTCAAACAGTGAAAAGTTATTTACTCAGAGTTCTGAAGATTAGAGATCCAAGAACCTACTTGTAGTAGTAGGTCACAGCCTCTGTGGGTATTTTAAAGGAGTGTTTCTTGACTCTACCATTTTCTAGGGGTTGTCAGTGTCCTGGAATCATGGCTACATCACACTAACTGTGCTTTTGCCTTCACGTTGTCTCCTCTCCATGAGAATAACATCTTCCTCGTTTTTTTTTTTAATTTTTACATTTTATATAGGATCTCACTATGTACCCCTAGGCCACCCTGCAGTGCGTGATCCTCCTTGTCTCTTTCTATAAAAGATATTTCTCAATTAGGCATGGTATCAGACATCTGCAAACCCAGCAGTGCAGAATCTAAGACAGTAGGAGTCCAAGTTCTAGTACAGCTGGGGTTAAATAGCAAGGCATTATTTTAAGACAGACAGACAGACGTCATCACCATCCAAGTCTTATCCTCTCTGAAGATAGAAGTAAGCAATGGGACACTCCATACAGTTGACTTCTCAGCAACAAACCAGAATTTCCTTAGCTGTTTGGGACTCAAGGAAACAGTCAAATTGCAGTAATGAAACCAGGTAACACTGACTGATCGGTTATTAGTTTTGCTGGAATGTGCTCGTTACTTCACAGGTACTGTCTTGTCCAATTCTCAGGGCAAGCACTGGGGGTGGATTTATGCACTCAGGCTTCTTGGTTGCATCCCACGCAAACAAACAGAAGTGTCTGGAAGGCGTCTAGGCTGACTCACCAATCAGAAGAGCTGTGCAGATAGGGCAAAGGAAGCAAGAAGAGGTTGGCTCTGTGGAGAACAGTTACAGCTCTGGGTCCCTTTCTAGTTCTGGGGTTCCATCTTTGGATAACTGGAAAGTAGCCTTCCACAGTTGTGTGGCCTTTTTCATTATTTCAATCACTGGATTTGTTCCAGGTGAACACCTACCCTGTACGGGGAAGGCGGGGGGTAAGAGCAAATTACTTTTTAAAAAATGACAAGGAAAACAAATAATATGGCAATTACTTCATGAAGGATGCTATCCTCTTTTATATCTAGGAGATCTGGGTTTCAAAGAAATTTACAACTTAGCAAGCTACTAACTTTTTATTTGAGCCCAAACTTGCCCACCCCAGAGCCTGCATTCTTTTTTTAAAAAAAACTTTTCATTGATTCTTTGTGGATTTCACATCATGCATCTCCATCTCATTCATTTCCCTATCCTTTCGAATCCACCCTCTGCCCTTGCAGCCTCCCCCACCCCAAGATAAAACAAAATAAAATTTTAAAGAAAAAGAAAAGAAATATCTCATCATGGAAGCTGTAGTGTGACACAGTGAGTCATACAGTATACCATTTGGCCCATACATTGTTACTTGTACATGTTCATTGCAATGAGTCGTTGGTCTGGTTTGAGGCCTTTGGTTTCTGCTAGACTCTCGACACTGGA
The DNA here is from genome assembly GCA_028555095.1 of Dicrostonyx torquatus. NCBI lineage: Eukaryota > Metazoa > Chordata > Mammalia > Rodentia > Cricetidae > Dicrostonyx > Dicrostonyx torquatus. Next base: position 3,286,332 of record JAQHUG010000108.1, read on the forward strand.
CCCTCACTGGGATTCCTCTTAGATATCCTGTTGTTGCCCTGTGTAATTGGGATCCTGCAGGATCAGTTCCTTCACCTGCTCCAGCCGGTCATAGATGGGAGTAGGATAGGTCAGCTCATAGCCCTGGGTCTGAGCCTGGGTGGATGCTGGGTTGGTCAGTCCACTGGCTCTTCCCTCATCCTTAACACCAGAGTGAGCTCTTCAGCATCATTGCCCAGGCTAGTTCACCCTATGCAGTAAGCAACAAAGGTTAGGGCCAGCGCACCTCCACAGCTCCACGGTGTTGCCCAGGTGAGGTATAGAGCCCCTCTCCCTAGTGCTGCAGCCGGTAAGGGGTAGGGACAGCTCTCTCCAGGGCCTGTTTTTTTTTTAAAATATATTTATTTATTTATTTATTTATTTATTTATTTTATTCTTAACCCACACTGTCTGCTTCAACCACAAAAGAGGTTACAAAGAAGCTCTAGCATGAAGTTATCAGAAAGGGCTGGGATAGATGAGGAGGTGCCAGGCTGGCATATTTACTTGAACAGTGGAGTCGAAAGATAAATGTTGGGCATGCAGAGTTCCACAAGAACTGCAACCATCGTGGCCTCCCCTTACCCCAAGAAGCAAACTGAAAACAAGCTCACACCCATCTTTATCATGTCAAGGGAACAAACTGAGAGGTAGGTTTCCCCAAACCTAGATCCAACAGCATCAAGACTGTTCTGGGTCCCTCTGAACTTTTCCGTTCTGGGGCACACAACTTCCGCCCACAGCACAACAGCATCTGGCTGTGTACTAACTCAAAGACCATGCCTCTTTTCCTGTCATCCATGCTGATCCTTTCAAAGGAATCTGTCTTGTTCTTCACGCGCTGAATCACAAGCCTGGTCAGTTGCTGTGCCTGGGGAAAGTGTTCTCCCATTCTGCCTCTATTTCCTGGTTTTTGTGTTCAGTGAAGCCACATGATTGACAGACACACCAGGATCCCGGAGTGGACTATCTCCCCAAAATAAAAATGCTGCTCCAGAGAAAGGTGGGGGGAGCCTGGCAGGTAGGAAATTGCTTAGATGAAACAGAGCACGTTGTATGACCTAGAGAATCGATCCTCATCTAAGCCGTGCCTTTCTCTGCCAGCCAGAAGTGCAAGGCGAGCCTCTGCCTAGAGGAGAAAACAAAAAGGCACAGGACAACACTTTCCACAAGTCAGTCTACAAAACCAGTCTGAGGTACTCATCTTCTCATCTCCCTAGCTGCCTGCAATACATTCCCCTGAAGCTTGTTTGCTATACAATTTTGAACCTTGGTGAATAAAAAGCTTTCCGCCTGACTCTGACACACATTAAAAATGTGGTCAATACTAGAGTTTATAGAATGAAAGCAATTTCGAAACACTAATGCAAGTAGATTTTGAAGGGACAGAAATAAGCCGGTCCTGTGGTCTGTAAATTGGTCGTAAGATACCATCCCCACTATACTTTTTCTGGAGCGTAAGAGGGACCGTAGCAGTGAAATCCGTAGCAAGTCATTATCCGTCATGTTTGATGCCTTGCTTTTCCTTTACCTCTCTCTGTGGAATTAGGATGAAGATCTGGAATTTAGGGAGAGGTGGCTTTGGACTTCTGTGAATACCTGCCCCAATGGTTTTAAGACCCTCTACCGTCCCATGAGTCCTACCTGCCGTGACTGAACTCTTCGATGCCCCCAGAATAGACAGATAGAGCTAGAAGTTTATGGATGTTGATTATGCAAGGGGAGGCTCTGAGAAACAGATCTTAAAGATAGAGACAGCAGTGGGCTTGCTCTCTCAGTAGGAGGACATGGAAGAGGCAGCCAGCTGCCATGAAGCCGGCTCACTAGCAACTTACCCGTGGGAACGCTGCTCTTAAACTCAGACTCCAAAAGTACAAGAGAAAACGTTTCTGTCAATGATGCTCCCCAGGCCATGCTATTAGGTGGCAGCGGCTGCAGCAGAATGAACTCTCACCGTAGCCATTAAAACAAGCTGACAGCCATCTCTTTCCATACAGATTTTCTTTCAGGAGGAGAAAGAAAACCAGCACCTCCCAAACTTCAAATTACCTGAAGTGTTCACAAGTACTGATACCAAAACAGAACAATAAAGCCTATGCCTAAACTCCCTCTCAGAGCAATTGATTTGGTTCCCTGCGTGTGTTCTCTTTCACCAGGTCTTAACCTGTGGCAGACGTAAAGTTGAGAACCACTTCCTTGGAAGATCTGAGGCCCTTATGGATCTCTTACTAAGAATTTATGGAACGTTGTGTCCGTTGACATGAGGAGCATGCCTAGTTAATCTTGGTTGTTGACTAGATTGAAAGACACCTACAGATAAGGTGAAGAAAACCTCTCGGCATGTCTGTGGGACGTTTCCAGAAGCAATTAGCAAATGAGTGAGTGCAAAACTTAAGGGGAAAGTCCTACCCTGGGTGTCTGGCGGCCAGGATGGGACACAAAACAGAAAAGGGGGCAAGGCCACAAATAAGCTTGGCTCTGTCTCAGCTGTGGTTTTTGTGGCCATCTCCCAAGGACATCAAAGTCTAGATTCTTCAGCCTTTGACTGTAGACTCATAGCAGCGGCTCTCCGGGGAGCTCCCAGGTGGTCAGCCATAAACTGACTTATGTAATTAGCTCCCTGGTTCTGGGGCTTCCAGCTTCTTGGACTGAGTAGCTACTGGTTTTCCCAGATCTACTGCCTACAGATGACCACTGAGGGACTCTTCAGCCTCTGGTTGTAAGAAACAACCAATAAATCCTCTCTTATATAATTATATGTGTTTTATTGTTTGTGTTCCTCTGGAGAACCCTGACTAAGACAGGGAGTGTTTGTCATGAGCCCACTCTTGAAAGTAACAAAGAGGGGAAATGCACAGCGTGGAGTCATGTTCCCACGATTAGATAAGCGATCTAGTCATTTAGCTCTAATATGTCGTTTGAGTGTGACCTTTGGAATTACAGAATAATGTGCAAACAACATTTAGTTGTGTTTCAGACATGTGTTATATTTGCCAATCCACTGCTATGGGTTGAAACCCTAGCCCTTGAGGAGATGGTGTTTACAAATGGGGCCTTTGGGAGATAATTAGATTTAGAGGATGCTATCAAGGTGGGGAACTTCTTGATGGGACTACTGTCCTTATGAAAATTAGAAGAGACCCCAGAGTTCTTTTAGCCTTGAGGACACAGCATCCTGGTAACTGTCTATAAATCAACCAGAAGATAACTGTCAGCAGAACTCTGCTGAGCTGGTATCTTTTGAATCTTGAGGTTGTACAACCATGAGAAAAATCTTTGTTTAAACCATTCTGCCTATGGAATATGTTGTTGTGGCAGTTTAAGTCAATGAAATCAGCCAGCAAATTTTTCTCCTTGTTTTAGAAGTAATTTTTCTGGGAGACGTACCCATTAGATTCTAGGTAGTCCTAATAGGACTGCCAAACCTATTACCCTGCCCCATATTACCTAACTAAGCCAATAAAACCAGTCTCTCTAGAGACTCTGAGTTGGAATGGATGGTTTCATGACTTGACCAAAGAAAAAGGTGTACATTTTTAAGATCCCTCCCGCCTCCCCTTCTTTTGCCCAAGACCTGGCTTTCATGTTTCGTTTAGTTCTGTGAGCTCTATATATAGTTTCCTTCCCATAAAGCCCCCTTTCTGCCCAGCTGAGTCAGAGCTTTCTTGAGTTGCTTGTAAAACTCGCTCAGAAATTGGTACCTGGAAATGGGCACTCCAAACTAAGGACATGGAATTAAGCTGGGGCAAGGCAGTTAAAAGTGGACCGTTCAGCCCAGAAGCCTGAAGCTAACTGAAGCCAGCTGTTTTTCTAGAATGCCTGGGTGGGTTGGTTGGTTTATTTACCATATTTTCCCTTTTTTCAACCTAGATCTGATTAATAAACTACTTATGCAAATGCAGGACAGTACACAGTTAAGGTGTTCTTTTTCTAAGAGTTGTTTATTGGGTTGTTGGGCTGGGCTTCTTATTGGGTCTTTGCCTTGGAGCATTTTTTTAACCCATTAGAGTAGCCTCAGTGAGCATCAATACCTGGCTGCAAACCAAGCCTTTTGTTTTTACAGCCTTCCTGCCAATAAATGAGAATTGGAAATTTAGGGTAGAGAAAAGTACCCAACCAAACCCCTCCTTTGCACGACCATTGTACTAGAGTCTATAGAACTTGAAAAGAGAGAGTGCAGAAGGCGGGCATAATAATAGTAATGATTACCGTTTATTAAGCCTTTACTATGTGCCAGACATTGGGCTATTATGTCATTTAATCCTAGAAAAGCGATAGTATTATGTTTGGTTTTGCTTTATTTTGTTCCTAAGGTTGAGCTGCAGGCACAGGACTGAATTGATTCAATCAGTCATTCTTTTCTGTTCCTGGCATGATATAATCATCTGTCTAGACACGACCCCTATTTTGTTTTAAATCTTTGTCCATTATTCCCAGTGTAGCTACTGTGTCCTTCAGATCTATTTTCCATAGACATACAGATCCATAACAGTATATAGTACAGGGTCTGCTTTGAAAGCCTGTGTGAATGAATCAGACTGTACTTCTCACTGTGCAATTTGCTTTCCTTTTTCTTTCATCAGGCATGCCTTCTGAGGTCCATCCGTGCTGATATACAGAGAGCCAGTTCTTCAGTTAAGCAGCCCCTCTGCACACTGCATGTCAATTACTATGCTCGCTTGCATATTTTTTTCTGATGGATGTCTACACTGTTTCTAATTTTCTCTTATTGAGAAAGCATTTCAGTGAATGATTGGGTACAGTCTCTCAGTGCATTGCACAAGAGCCTTTCTGAGGCTTACCTAGGATTCTTGAGACAATGTGCATTTTTGATTTTAATAAATTCTGCCAAATTGCTCTTCAACGTTGCTTTCCTAATTTACTAACTTCCATCCACATCTACAAGAATTCTTAAAATAGACACTATTATCTCCGTTTTGCAAATAAACTGACTCAGGAAATTCATAAACGCTTGACGTTAAACACCACTGCTATCTTAACTATGTGTAAGTAACTTCAGAGCTACAGTCTACAGCTCATTAGCAGTTGCAAATACATTAGCAGCCGCAAAACCAGCTGCCAAAAATGCCTGTGATATAGGCTTCCCTATCTCTAGCCCACAGGGGAGGAAGAGGCTTCCCAGGGCATGCCAGCAGCTCTGGGCTGTGTCGTCAGCAGGAGTTCAACACCTCTGTTTCCACCCATTCACCTAAGGCTGAGACCTGTGAAGCATCTTGATGTTCTTGATGTTCCATGCTCTTCCCGCTCAAGTGAGCCTGCTTCTCGACATCTCCATTACCACCCTGATCAAAAACTGTTGGCCCCTGCCTTTCCTTATGGGCACCTGGGACTGTGCTCAAGATACAGACTCTTGGGCTCTATCCAAGCATCTGCTAGCACAGAGTCTGCATTCTAACAAAGTTCCCCAGCAAGTCATAGAATTTGAGACCATCTCACTTTGCCTTTTGACAGAGCTTATTAACTGTTTTCTCTATATCCACCCTTGCACCTCTGTTAACAGCTCACTCTCTTTCCTTCTTTGTGTGTATGAGGGCAGATGTGAACATGTGGCTGTGTACCTGTGGAGGTCAAAGGACAACTTCCTGGGACTTATTAGATTCAGGGATCAAGTTAAGGTCATCAGGCCTGTTGTTTGAGTGAAGGCCCAGTCCATACGCCTTTTTTTTTTCTAAATAAAAGAGTATTTGTGTGTGTGTGTGTGTGTGTGTGTGTGTGTGTGTTGATTCTCTCCTTCTGCCATGAATGTCTTGGGGACTGAATTCAGATCCTTAGGCTTAGAGGCAGAACTTTTACCCCTAGAGTTATCTCTTGACCCCAAAACTCTTGAGGTTACAAACCTCTAAGTAACTTCTTGATGTGGGATTCCCCTCTGTATGCTGTGAATATCATTGGTTAATAAAGAAACTTTATTTTCTTTATTAAATAAATAGTATTTGGGCCTATAGCAGAGCTATAGGGGAACAGATCAAGGTGGGGGAAAACTAAGCTGAATGCTGGGAGAAAGGAAGCGGAGTCAGAAAGAAGCCACGTAGCCGAGCCATCAGAACTTTAGTCAGTAAGCCACAGTCATGTGATGATACACAGATTAATAGAAATGGGTTAAATTAATATATAATTAATATGTAAGTGTTAGCCAATAAGAAGCTAGAGCTAATGGGCCAAACAATGATTTAATTAATACAATTTCTGTGTGATTATTTTGGGGATAAGCAGCTGGAAATGAAACAAGCAGCCTCCTTGCAACAACTTCCGTCATTGAAGGCCCCAGAAGCAGAGACTTACAGAAAGCAAGTTCCCCAGCTGCCTGGCTCAGGCCCATTCCATCCTCCCTAGCCTCAGTATGCCCCTTCAAATTTCTAGGCCAGGGCAGGCTTTTCTTCAAGGACCTTTTGCTTGCTTCTTTCTTCTTCACAAATAGAATTATGGAATGAAATCAACCACTCTCTTGTTAAGCATTTGTCAAACACGGAGCACCGTGTACTTTCTAACATTTTACAGCTGTCTTTAAATAACAATGCGTGTCTCCTTACTCAATAGGAGTCTTTCCAATCCATCCAACCGGTCTAGATTCTATGTCCAAGCTGTGTAGTAGCCTCCTTCCAACACCTACCACACCGCAGGATGCACTGGAGCCATCAATCCGTGCCTTTGGATCTGATGAATATGAATGTTGTCCATCTTAGAGTGGCCCTTCTTTCCAAGTTAAGCTGGAGCCAAGACCCTGAAAATACTGCAGAGCTGCAAGGGAGCATAATGCGGCCAGCAGCAAGCAAATCAGGACGGAAATATCCGGTTCTGACAGCTGTAACGCTTGTACAGGCCGGAAGAAAAACAGAAGCAGCCTGCACCCCGGGTGACTAGAAACATTGTCCTGAGGCCAGTGCCCTCCTCCTCAATCCACTCCCAAAGGGACCTCTGGAAGGACTCTTGTTTAGTGGGAGGTCTCTGCTAATCCCAACTGAATGAGGGTGTGAATGGTTTTGCTTTGTGCTCTTTGTTTTCCTGGTCAAGAAAAGTCTGGAGGCGGCAGAGTAAGGCTCAGTGATACAATTGCCTTTCCTTTCAAATGCTAAAAGGGGCTTTGCTCCTGGGTTAGCATAATCTGAGCTGTGGCAGCCTGGAAATGATCCATTCCCTTTTCTTTTTGTCTCCTGTCTCCTACAGGCTAAGGGTAACTTTGCTAGGACTAAAAAGCCAGAGCTGCGCTAGTGTCCTCAGCTGGTCAACACTGCTCTCCGCCCAGCATCTCCACGAGGTTAGCCAATGTAGCTAAAGGGGAGGGGGACCTTCAAGTGAAACACTGGATTATAGCAAATTTCATGGGCTTAAAACTGGCCAGAGACCCTAGCACTTCTGGCGTTGGCCATATTGGGGAGACAGATGAGTCCTGGAGGCTGGAGTTGCTGGAGAAGGCAAGCTATGCAACCAAAGACTCTGCAGGTGTGGATCTCAGTTGGTAAAGGAATGACTGATTTATTTATTTACTTATTCATTCATTCATTCATTCAGTTAGGTAGTTTGGAGGGCTCTCCAAATTAAAGCAAAAAATAAAAGTATGAATAAAGTCAAGTATTGGACTTTTGGGAAGCTCTAGTCAAATTAAGGGTATACCTTGGTTGTGT
>JAQHUG010000108.1:3297815-3316670 GCA_028555095.1 Dicrostonyx torquatus
CCAAAAAAGTTACCTGAGGAGTAGACAGTTGGATCTTGGAAGGTGAGACTCTATAAGCCCCTTTTGGACAGGAAATTTAAAGGAGCGGAGGTATCAGTTTTGCTATTCTCCAACAACAGGCTGCAAAGCAAAATGTCATCCACATACTGGATGAGCTTAGATTTAGGGACAGACAGTGAGAGCAGGTCAGAGGCTAAAGCCTGGCCAGACAGGTGTGGGCTGTCCCGAAAACCCTGGAGGAGGACGGTCCAGGTGAGCTGTGTGGAAAAATGAGTGTCAGGGTCAGTCCAGGTGAAGGCAAAGATGTTTTGAGATTGAAGGCTGAGAGGAATAGAGAAAAAGGCATCCTTAAGGTCTAGGACTGAGAAGTGAGAAGTTCCTGAAGGAATCTTGGACAGGAGAGTCAAAGGGTTGGCCACAATGGGGTGAAGAGGGACCACTGCAGAATTAATGAGCCGGAGGTCTTGAACCAGGTGATAGGTTCCGTTAGGTTTTTTAACAGCAAGTATAGGTGTGTTGAAAGGAGAAGAGGTGGGGCGAAGCAGCTTTTTCCTTAAAAGGTCAGAAATGACAGGCTTAAGTCCTCTAAGGCTCTGGAGAGGGAGAGAATATTGAGTTTGAGTTATATAGTTAGTGGGGTCTTGTAATTGGATAACAACGGAAGAATGGTGTTTAGCAATAGAGGGGTTCTGGATATCCCAGACCTGAGGGTCTACCTGAGAGGCAGGTAGAGGGAAAGACACATTAGGATTTGGGGATTGGGGAGCTAGGAGAAGGAGAAGTGGAGCTGCTGGCGAGCCTGGGGTAGGGTAAGTGGGGGCAAAGGAAATGAAGGCCCCGACCTTTGTTAAAAAATCCCTTCCCATGACAGGTACTGGGCAGGTTCACATGACTAAAAATGAATGAGTGAGGTAAACGCCCCTAAACACACAATTAAGTGGTAAATAAGGCTGTCCCCTACCCCGACAATAGGGAAACTAGAAGGAGAGGTAGGCCCCCAGAATTCCCTTAGTACCGAGTATGTGGCTCAGGTGTCCAAGAGAAAGGAGATCAGCCGCCCCGATACCATGATGATTACCCACAGCTCCTCATTACGGATGACAGTTGTGGTCGGGTCTAAGGAGCCCGGGCAGCTTCATTCATCCAGGGCCAGACCTAGAAAGTCAACTTGGGAATGTTCTGGGTCTGATGTCTCCATGCCACTGTGTGCACGAGGACAGTCCATTGACCAATGACCTTCCTTATGACACCTCGGACAAGGCCTCCTAGGATACAGGTGCGGGTTAGGGCATGTCCGGGCCCAGTGACCGGCTTTACCACATTTGAAACACGGACCTGGTGATTCTCGAGCCCCAGGGGGCAGAGGAGCAGCACACACGGTGGGGGGGGGCTTCTGCCACCTCGGCCGGTCGGAAGGCACGTGACAGTGATTATGGGCTTTATCATTCCTCAAATGGTACACCTTAAAAGCTACCTCTAAGACTTCTGCTTGTGGGGTCAAGGGGCCTTTCTCCAAATGTTTAAGCTTAGTCCGAATGTCGGAGTAACACTGATTAAAAAAATGAGTCATTAGTAACTGTCTGCCTTCCATAGTCTCTGGATCTAAGTTAGTATACTGTAACATAGCCTTCGTGAGGCGTTCCAAAAATGCTGACGGGTTTTCTTTTGTATCCTGAATTATCTCTGCAAGCTTAGTATAGTTTACCAGCTTGAGAGCAGCCTTGCGGAGGCCTGCTAAAAGGCAAGTTATAAACCTGTCTCTGGCCAAAATTCCACCTGGAGAATTATAATCCCAGTGTGGCTCCTGATCTGGGACCACCTCTGCTCCAGGAGGGTGAGAGGCGATAGTTTGGTGAACCTCATCTGCATGCAGTCTGGCCTGCTCCCAAACTCGCCTGCGCTCTTCAGGGAGTAGGTTATTAGACAGAATCATATAGATATCATGAAAGGTGAGGCTATAGGATTGAGTAAGGTATTGGAATTGCTTTATGAAAGTGGTATAATTAGATGTATAAGAACCCAATAACTTTTCTATATGAGAGAGCTCCAAGAGTGAAAAAGGAACATGTACGTTAACCAATCCATCCATGCCAGCCACCTCTCGCAATGGGAGAAGTGCAGCAGGCCTGGATTGGTTAGGGTTGGGTTCCACCGAGGCACGCGAACGAGTGTGTGTGTGTGTGGGGGGGTAAAGGCAGGCACCAGGGCCGGGTATCAGAGAGGAAGAATGGCTTACCAGTGCTGTAGAACAGGGGGCAGGAGTCGGAGGGGTAGTTGCAGAATCTGAAGAGGTAGGGGTGGGGCAGGGGCCGAAGGGGAGGCTGAGGAAATAGGAGTAGCCTTCTGCTGAGGTCGAAAAAGTGGAGGTTTGTCAGCTGGGTCCAGAGCAGAAGCAGAGGATTCTTCAGGAGCAGATGGCATGGCCAGAAACATGTGAGCAGGTGAACAGTTTGTGAGGATAGAGGGCCTAAACTTAGAGCTTAAGTAGAAAAAGGCTTGGATATAAAGAATCTCCTTCCCCTGGCCTGTACGCTGGCAGAAGTTTGATAATTCCCGTAAAATTTCGGGGTTAAAACTGCCATTAGGCAGCCATTTTTGGTTATTATCTAAATTGTAACAAGGCCATTTTTTTGAACAAAGGCGGATAAGTGTGGAAGTTTGTATGTAAGGCATTAAGGCCTGGGGTTCTAGGAACTCTACAAGGCGCCCCAGGGGTGAAGCCGGATTGACAGACTTGGAAGGTTTGCTTCCCATGGTAAAAGCCATGAAACCCCGCAAAAACAGCGACACCCAAGGCCTATAACCGGAACATCTCCCCTTATAGGCGGGGTGTGAATAACGACCTGAGGGGCCCTGGGCCCTCAGAAAAAAAAGCGACCTGAGGGACCCCAGGCCCTCAGCGGCACGACCTTTGCAAGATTCATGTGGGTAAGACACGAGTGGGAAGGTAAGGCCTAGCTGAAACAGCTACTCCGAGCAGCCAATGAGACAAATTAGACCCCGGGCCTAACCAGACACGACTTTAACCAAGGAATGCAAATCCCAAATGAATGCCAGTGAGGGAACCAACTGTAGCCGTGAAGACTGGCTGGAAGCAGCAGAGGATTGCTGGAGCTCAATGGCTGTATCCTCAGGTTCAGGAAAACGGCAAAACTGGTCAGAATATATCACTCACCAATTGGAGGCCGATGATGGTCTAAAGAAGCCGTGGTCAGGCTGGGGGAACACGTGAGTTGTTCTCGAGATAATACCCAGTCTTCGGTTAGATTCTGGTCCTAGGACTCACGGCCCCAAGACGGGGCCGGAGATCGGTGCCCCAGGAGAGGGGGCTCCCTAGGACGACGGGACCTCCCGAGTCATGTGGCACCAATGTTGTAATAAAGGGAGCGGGCGGCAAGACACACAGGGAACACGTGAACGTACCCACACGTGGAGATTTATTAGAAGAGAGTGAAGTGAACCGGATCCGGGGGAAATGTGGAGGATGGGGGGTGGGGGAAAAAGAGGGCAGAACATGGCACCTCTGTCTTTTAAAGGTCACCTTGCACATGCGCAGCAGGGTGGGTTGTGTAGGTACATCAGACACTGATGATGAAGATGGTGGGTAGCCCATTCCTCGCGCATGTGCAGGTACGTCAGACACTGATGACGATGATGGCAGGCGACCCATTCCTTGCACATGTGTGGGGGGTGGAGGTAGCTGCACATGTGCGCACATGGGTCACACCCCCATGCAGCTGCGTTTTAGGACCCATGGGTGGAGTGATAACACCTACTGTTATTCTTTTTAAAGATATGGTTGTACACCATGCAGAGAGAGTTTGGGTATGGAGTTTATTTAGTGGATTATGGAGAGGAAAAGGAAGGGGAAAGGGGGAAAAGGAAAGAAGAGAGAGTGGGGGGGTAGGGAGGGAGAGGTTGAAGTTACCTCTTCAGAAGAGAAATGTGGAGAGAGAGAGTGCAATCAGGCTGGTGGAGGCGGGAGGTCCACTTGCCTTAGCAGAAGAGGGGGTTTGGGAGTGGGTGGGGCTTGTCTCTTAAAGGGCAGGGTACCCAGCTGACAGGCCAGGCCAGCAGATCATAACACCCACACAGATAGTTTAAAGTCAAACACATAAGGCAATGGAGGAGGCGGTCGCACTGTATGGGAGGAGTTCAGGGGAAATGGTGTGCTCATCCGTCCTGGGAGTTGATAGACCCACTATGGGCTCGCTTCTCTTTAGTGGCTGTTGTAGAATATTTAAGATGTGTTACATTTGTTTATGCTGTGGAACATTTATTTAATGATGCAAAGATGTGGTGTATTCTTTTATGTTGCATTTGCTTAACTCTATGAAGCTGTGTTACTTTACCTGCCTAAAACACCTGACTGCTAATAAAGAGCTGAATGGCCAAGAGCAAGACAGGAGAAAGAATAGGTGGAGCAGGCAGGCAGAGAGAATAATTAGAAGAGGAAATCTCGAAGTGAGAGAAAGAGGAGGACTCCATGGGCCAGTCATCCAGCCACACAGCCAGACACGAAATAAGAAGGAAAGAAAAGATATGTAGAAATAAAGATAAAAGCCCAGAGGCAAAAGGTAGATGGGAAAATTTAAGAAAAGCTGGCAAGAAACAAGCCAAGCTAAGGCAGAGCATTTATAAGTAAGGATTAAGCCTCTGTGTGTGATTATATGAGTGATGGATCCACAAAAGATCCAGGAACCAAAGGGTAAAAATCTACCAATAATGACTAACTTTGCCGTTCTGCACAACTTTCTACAGATATGTCTGCAATCCTTCTGGGATGGTTCCTATAACTTGGAAACTTGAAGAAGAGTTCCACATGGGTGCTGGAACATACAAGTATAGTCCTGCCTACTCCTTCTGGAGGCCTAGTTAAAGATCTGTTATATCCACAAGTTCAAGGTCAGCCTGGGCAATAAAGAAAAACCTATTTCAAAAGAAAAAGAGGGAAGGAAAGAAGGAAGGAGGGAGAGGGAAGGAGGGAAGAAGAGAGGGAAGGAAAAAAGGAAGGAAGGAAGGGAGCTGTAAGTGATAGCTGACATCAGTATTTTAAGACATTTAAGGTTTTTCAAATTTGTTTTCTTGGATTTTTTCCCCTTGATTTACCCCCCCCGCATCCCCCTCTTTTATTAAAACATAGATTTTTGTTCACATATAATACAATCTGAAAACAGTTTCCTTTCCCTCTATTCCTCCCAGTTCCTACTCACCTTCTCTCCTATCTGGATCTACTTCCTTTCTATTTCACTAGAAAAGAACAGTCTTCTGGGAAATAGCAACAAAATATACTAAAATAATACAACAAAAACCATCACCTCAAATTTGAACAAGGCAAGCCAACAAAAAAATATAAGAGCGCCAAGAGAAGGCCAAGAGTCAGAGACCCACTGACCCACACATTCAGGGGTCCCATAAAGTACTAAGCTGAAAACTCTAATGTATACACAGAGGACCTGGTGCAAACCCATGATGGCCCTGTGCATGCTGCTTCTGTCTCTGTGAGTTCATATGAGGTTTGCTCAGTTGTTTTAAAGGCCCTTGTTCTCCTGGAGTCCACCTTCCACTCTGTCTCCATGGCTCCTTCTGCCACCTCTTCGGGGTTTCCTGAGTTCTGAGGGAAGGACTTTGATGGAGACATCTCATTTAAAGTTGTGTGTTCCAAGGTCTCATTCTCTGCATAATGTCTTGCTGTGGGTCTCTGTATATGTTCCCATTTACTGCAGGAGGAAGTCTTTTTGATGATGGCTGAATCAGGCACTGATCTATAAGTACAGCAGAATATCGTTAGAGGTCATTTTATTGTTTGGTCCCTCTTTTTTTTTTCCAGTAGTATTTCATTTTACTCTAGGTCTCTGGGCTATCTAGACTCTGGCTCTTAGTCACCCAAGCAGTGTCAGGAATGAGCTCCATGTCATGGAATAGTCCTTAAGCCAAATGAGACCTCAGTTGGTTACTTCCACAAGGTTTATGCCACCATTGCGCTAGCACGTTTTTCAGACAGAACAGATTGTAGAAGAAAGGTTTTGTGATGAAGTTGGTGTGTACTGTTTTATTTTGGTGGCCTGCAGAGTACCTTTCCATGTCAGAGACACCAGAACATGGGGGTGAGGGCTCCATGTATGCACCAGCTCAACCTCTTCATATTCAGTGAGTTGTGTGGGTGTTATCTTCAGCAATGAGGCTTTGCTGTCAGTTTGTAAAGAGCAACTTACTGCCTTAGAAACAGCCTGAGTTGTTTGGTAATTTGTTAATTTCACAGAAGCCAGGAGAAAGACTACCAACCCAAATCATGGCTAAATTAATTAAAGCAAGCTTTTTTATTCATGCACATGGGCTGTCTCTCCTTAAGGTGGGGTTCAAAAGATTAGCTTTGGACATGGGAAAGTGTGGACTCTGATACCTGCTAGACCAAGGACGCCTCACAGGTTTGCGGCTCAAGGCGACTATTTAGAAAGACAATAGCCAAAGTTTTGGTTTCAGCCTCTGAGTCATTTGCAGATTGCCCCAGGAAAGGTAGCTATTTTCCGAGCTGATGTGAGAATGGCAATGTGTGTGGATGAAAGACTTGCCCCGGGGAGACAGGAGAGTTAGAAAAACCCCCAAGAGGGGAAGGAAGGGGGACAGAGCGAGAAATAGGAACAAGAAGGCACATAGGAGAGTTTTAGAGAGGAGAGCAGAAGAAAAAGAGCAAGGAGCAGTTTGCAGAGAGAAGAGAGTTTAGGAAGCAGTGAGAAAGAAATGGTTTTAAGAGAGCCTTAGAGAGCAGGAGGAATTTAAGGAAATTAGAATAAATACAGGCCCTCGCTGAAAAATAAGAGGAGCCTTTTAAACTGTGATGGTGTGAAGGCTTGTTTCTTTCCGTGCGTCTCCGAGCACACATTTGGGGAAGAGCTTCAGTTTCTATGTTGGGGCAATGGTCCCTGACAGGAAAGATAAGGTTTTTATAGCTCAGGAGTGAGGGGTTTCTCAAATAGGGGATTCGGCAGATGAAGAGGGAGAGTTACAGAAGCGGAACATAAGCAAAACAAGTTGGATGCAACAACCTCCTGAAACAAAGACATGGTTGCAAGGTAGTCATAACAAGGTAGTCATAACAAGGTAGTCATAACAAGAACTGTTTGAAACAAAGGTGTGGTTGTCATCTGGAACTGAGAGTAGTTAAGGTTACAGGTAGGGCATAGCCCGATCCTTGAAACAGATTTAATCATAAGCAGGAATGACTCTAGTTTGTTTTACAGTAAGATCGATTTCAAACCCAAAATGGAGGTAGGCTAGTTTATCAATTTTCATAGGACCCCTTTGGCCAGCAACTCAATTGGATGAAGCACAGACCCAGCACTGACAGCTTCATTTGGTGACAAGAGATGGCCCATAGAGATTCCATCTCCCTCATTAATTGGAGACTTCATTAGGATTGCCTTTGTATGTTGTAGAAGTTTCCAATGCACTATGTTTCCATACCACCCCTCAAATGCTCCTAAAATGCTCTTCAGTTCTAGCTATCTCTCCCCTCACTCCCTTCCTCAATCTCATCCCCCACCCCTTCCCACTCTATTCTCCTGTTCTGCCACCCCCTTCAGTCCACCCATAAAATCTATTCTATTTTCCCCTGCAAGGAGATCCATATGTCTTCCCATAGTCCATTTCTTTAAGCCTAAGCTCTCGGTCTATGGATTGTAGCTTGGCTATCTTTTATTTAATGGCTAATATCCAGATATAAGTGAATGAATACATGTGGTCTACGATACCTCGCCAGACCAAGGACGCCTTGCAGGCTTGCTGTGGAAGGCAACTATTTAGAAAAACAATGGGCCAGGGTTTTGCTCCAGCTTCTGATTCAATTTGTAAATTGCCCCAGGAAAGCGGCTATCTCTCCTGGCTAAGGTGCGAATGCAGAGAGCGGATGCTGAGAACAAGGCAGGAAGAGAAGTTAGGATCAAAGGAGACCCGAAGAAAGGGGGACAAGAGAAAAAGGGCAAGGAGCAGTCGGAAAGGGGGAGAGTTTCAGAGAGCAGTTTTACAGAGAGAACAGGACGGGAAAGGCGAGAAGGAGAAATATAGCTGAACAGAGAAAGAAATAGCAAGGAACAAGGGAGAAGAAATGGTTATAAGAAAGCCTTAGGGCGCAGGAGGAATTTAGGCAAATAGAATAGATGCAAGGCTTCGCTGAAGAATAAAGAAAGTCTTTTTAAACTGTGACGGTGTAAAGGCTTGTTTCTTCCCGTGCGTCTCCGAGCACACATTTGGGGAAGAATATCAACTTCTATGTCGGGGCAACAGTCCCGGACAAATACATACCATATTTATTTTTCTGGGTCTAGGCTACCTCACTGAGGACTTTTTTTTCTAGTTCCATTCATTTGCATTCAAATTTTATGATGTCATTTTTCTTTTAAAGAGCAGAATAATACTCTATTGTGTAAATGTACAACATTGTTTTTATTCATTTTTTTCTGTTGAGGACTATCTAGGTTGTTTCCAATTTCTGGTTACTATGAATAGAGCAGCAACGAACATAGTTGAGCAAGTGTCCCTGTGATAGGATGAAGAATCCTTTGTGTCTGTGCCCAAGTATGATATAGCTGGATCTTGAAGCAGATGGATTCCCATTTTTCTGAGGAACTACTGATGTGGGAAGTCCTTCTGTGTATATGTTGCTTTTATTGGTCAATGAATAAAGAAACTACTTTGGCCTGTGATAGGGCACAGTAGAGTTATGTGGGAACACTAAACCGAATGCTGGGAGAAAGAAGGTGAAGTTGATTAGAAGCCATGGAGCCACCAGCTGGACCTTGCTGGTAGGCCATGAGCCTCATGGTAAAATATAAAATAATAGAAATGGGTTAATTTAAGATATAGGAGCTAACTAGCAATACTCGTAAGTGATTGGCCAAGAAGTGATTTAAATAGTATAGTTTCTCTGTGATTATTTCGACTCAGGGAGGCCAGGAAATGAACAAGTAGCCTTTGCCAACAGATCCCATAGCAATTAGACTTCCAACAACAAACTGATTTCCATAGTGGCTTTACAAGTTTGCATTCCTACCAACAATGGAGGAGTGTTCCCCTTGCTCCATGTCCTTGCCAGCATGAACTATAACTTGTATTATTGATGTTGGCCATTCTGACAGATGTAAAATGGAATCTCAAAGTAGTTTTGATTGGTATTTCCCTGATGGCTAAGATTGTTGAATATTTCTTGAAGTGTTTCTCAATCATTTGAGTTTCCTCTATTGAGAATTATCTCTTTAGATCTGTACTCCATTATTTATGGGTTATTTGTTTTTTTAAAATCCAGTTTATGGCCGGGCGATGGTGGTGCATGCTTTTAATCCCAGCACTTGGAAGGCAGAGGCAGGCGGATCTTTGTGAGTTCAAGGCTAGCCTGGTCTACCTACAAAAGCTAGTTCCAGGACAGGCTCCAAAGCTACAGAGAAACCCTGTCTCGAAAAAAACAAAACAAAACAAAACAAATCTAGTTTCTGAATTCTTTATATATTTTGGATATTAGCACTCTATCAGATGTGGAGTTGGTGAAAATCTTTCCCCATTCTATAGGCTGCCACTTTGTCCTAATGATGGTGTCCTTAGCCTTCAGTTTCATACGGTCCTACTTATAAATTACTGATCTTAGTGCCTGTGTGCTGTTGGTGTTCTGTTCAGGATGCTGTCTCCTTTGCCAGTGAGTTCAAGGCTATTACTCACCTTTTACGTCTATCAGGTTCAGGGTATCTGGGCTTATGTTGAGGTCTTTGATGCATTTGGAATTGAGTTTTATGTAGGGTGACACGTATGGATCTATTTGTATTCTTCTACATGCAGACATCCAGTTGATTTTCTTTTTAAAACCAGTCAAAAACTGTTTTTTATTCTCCTCATTTGATTTATTTAATTTGATTTGAAGTTTTCTTTTCTACCACTGTGCAAAAGGCAATGCAAGGATCGGTGTGTGAGGTGTGGAGTGTGTCCTGAGCTTACAGTAAGTCAAAATCCCACCAGTAAAATCCCCAGGATGAGTGGGAAAGGAAGGAAGCATGGGGTGCCAGCTTGTAGCTCTAAGATCAGGGGTGCTGGGCTTCATTAGGAGACATCTGACCTTGGAATGTGGAGCTCTACTTTCCGTTTGGTCAGCAGCAATGGATGTTTAACCCACAGCGATATTCACTTGAACTTCCTAAATCTCCACTTGGCTCATCTGTAAACTGGGATATTTATAGGACTTTCCCGAGTTTCACTGTGAGCATTAAATGAGAAACACCTCTCAAAGCGCTAAGAGGAGTCATGCAGCCTGGTGAGCCCTCGGTCAATGTTCGTTATTACCAAGAGCTCCCCGCTGTGAAGTCCACAGTGAGTTTTATATGTGGCATCTCATGTTCATGGGGCTTTAAATGGCCTGCCTAAGATGGCGAAATGAGGGCAGACGGGACGCTGGCTTTATTGAGTCTCCATATACTGCCTTTACCAAGGATTTGGAAGATAAGTGCCTATGTCCAGGTAATAAATCATGAGAGAAAAAGTGTCTCTGACTCTTATCAGTGCTCTTATCAATATAATAGAGCTTGCATATGCCTCCAGTTTTTTATTACTGTGTTATGTAGTCGTGGATGTGCCCACATTAGCTCTGCTTGATTATAGAGATAAGGAGCTGTGTACCTGTTAGGCAGGTGCTCTACCACTGAGCCTCCCCACCCCCAGCCCACTAGCACTCAGTATTAGCTGCTCTGTATGGAGACCTCAGCTATGGAACTTTGTCATAGTTTCCATTGTCATCACTCAGGATGTGATCTGGATAGTTAACACATCAAGCTGAAAAGGCCACCGCTTCCCACCAAAGAAAACCACTTAGCCACTGCATAGTGATATTGAATTGTTTCTAATCCAAGCTTTGAGTGGACATCCTATGTAGAACACCTTACAGAGTGTGTAGGGGGACCTGCTTTTGGGGAATCCCCTGGTCTGAAATATAGTGAAAGCAGGTCCTTCGTTTGGTGTGAAGAACTCAGTGAAGATGCAGCACCAGCACGGCAGCCATGATACGCTGGACAAGGGACGCCGCTATAAAGTGATACCGATGTGAACACTGCCATTATTAATGTTGCTAATTGATGTTGCTTGGGTTTTTAAGATGTATTGCATTTGTAATTATGTGTTTATGGGGGAGGTGCCTGCGGAGGCCAGATGAGTCAGACTGTCCTGGAGCTGGAGTTACAGGTAATTGTGAGTCACACAACCAAGGTGCTGGGAACTGAGCTCCTCTGCAGAACACCTAGCATGTTCTCTTAAGCAATGAGCCATCTCTCCAGACCCTGGGTATTCTGGTGGGGAGTAGAAAATAGGAGAGTATGGGTTGGGCAAATCACCAAAAAGGTATATGTACATGTGTGTGTGTGTGTGTGTGTGTGTGTGTTCTGAAAGTCTAGAAGGTGATTGGTGTATGTTTACAAACAGTGCCTCATAACAGGGCTTTTGTATTTACTCTGACATCTATGAACTTTAAAAATTATTTACAACTAAGTGTATTTATTTGTTTGTATGTGGCAAGAAGAGTGCATCTGAATCAGAGGAAAATGCCTTTTATCACATGGGATTGAACTTGAGTTGTCAGGCTTGGTATCAAATACCTTTATCCACTGAGGCATCTTTCTGGCTCTTTGCTTTGTTTTTATAATAAACATATATATTAAACAATGTTGTTTTGATAAGTTTCTGTAAAAAGAACAGGCAATCCCCATGCTAGAGAGGTTTTTTTTCCTTTTAAAAAGTTGTGACTCTGTCAAGTTGAATGCATTTTAATCACATCCTATTCTCAGATATTCCAGAACTCATCTCTAGTATGCTGCAAGATCATTTGGAAACCCAGCAGACTCATTCCTTTAAAAAAATTTTTAAGAATCTATGGGTTGAGCCAGGCATGAGGGTTGATACTGAAATCTCGGCATTTGTGGGAGCTGAATGAGTCAATCAAGGCATGATGGCTCATGCTGTAATCTTAGCACTTTTTGAGGGCTGAGGTAGAAAGATTGCTGTGACCATAGAATCAGCTTGGACTGAAGAGTGAGACCCTGTCTCAAAAACAAAACAACAATAACAGAGTCTATGGCCTGGGCTGGAGGTCGTCCTCAGCAGTGGAGGCTATGCTATTATAATATCCCCAGCACTAACTTCTTTTTTCTAACTTAAACAAAATAGGAACTAATTTTGAGGTTTTGTTGGTTTGGTTTCGAGAGATCTTTACCCTCATATAAGGAAGAAATGCCCCATTTGATGATATAACCAGTTTCACACCATTAATTATCAAGATGAACAATCAAAAGAGACCCAATGTGAATAGAACTAACAGGTTCCTCAAATCAAAAGCTTTAACGCCCAGAAATTAGCTGCTCCTAATGAAGCGTTAAGGGCCAACAAGTTACTTTTAGGAAAGCAACCATCAGTCATTTCACCTGGGTCTCTGCCCTGCTCCCTTGGTACCCTGCTTGTCCTCTCAGCCCTGAGACTGATGACACACACACAGCTCCATCCTTAGACCAAGTCTCCTCCAGCAGACTCCTCTTTGGAGCGCTCTGCTCCTCTGGTTCCCTCACTCTGTCATTGCCTCTGCATGTAGTTCCTAATGCTTTTCCTTGACCCAGCTCTGTTCGTGGATGGAAGGCTCTTCAGTGACCAGTTAGTTCAGTCTTGGTCATTGTTAGTATTTCAACTCCCAACGCCCAAAGCTTGATGAGTCTTCTTTTCGCTTTGTTCCTGTAAAATATTCTTCCCAGTCAACCACAGCCAGGCAACCTGTCATTTCTTAAACTTCTCCCTTCTCTGAGCCCCACAGCCATGCTCCTACCTGGCAAGGTATACTCAAGGGTGCAATAGTGACCCTTACATTTCGGAGGGGAATCATGCCTCATACCATAAACCTAGCCAAATATCCATGGCTGGTGAGGTCCTGGACCCTAGAGGCGAACCTACTACTGCCATTTCTCTAAACCTGTGTAATTTCCAACTATTTTCTAAATACCTATTCTTGTATCCACAGATAAATATAGTTCTTACCCTTCATCAAGAATCTTCTTTTTGCAGCCAACAGTAACAGAAGTCTCCAGATGATCAAAATGCAATTGACCATGGATCAGTCCCATTTGATACATCTCCAGCACAATCCCTACATTTAAGGCTAAGGGAACATGGCAGCAGTTAGCAGGAAGTTCATAGGTGCCAGAGGTCTGGACTGTTGGCTGTGAGATAGTGTCTTCTATATGTACCCATGATATCTTAACAACACAATCACCTAAGTAAGAACTACACAATGACAGCCCCAGTTGACATCTACAGGGGTAGAGGATAGCTCACAAGGACCCATGCCTAGATATAGAGCTAGAGGCAGTGAAGGGCTGTTGAAAGAGGGAAAATCGAAGGCCAAGTCCCCTGATAGGTTGGTTATCTGATCTCAAGTGGTCAACCTTAAGCCAACAGACATATAAGCAACACTAAATGGACTAGGCAGATTGCATTTTCATTTACACATGAATACAATATATGACAAAAATATTAGAAGAAGAGAAAAGTCATGAATTTAGTAAGATCAGGAGGACATGGGAGGCGTTAGAAGTGGGAGAGGATGGGAAAGGAGTTATGTAAATTTACTTAAGTATCACATGGAATTCTCAAAATCACAATTTTCAAACAAAGAATAAGAGTGTCTGGAGAGTAGTAAAAGATAATTTTGCATCTGAGCACAGACACAAAGACTCCATAGGTGTAATTTAAAAAAAAAAAAGAACTGGAGAAAGTGGGAATGAAAGGAAAGCAAACTAGAAACAGGTGTGTAGAACTATCCACAAATATTAGAACTTCAGGGTCCCAGCCTTTGTAAATGTACAAGGAATTGTCTCTGAGCTCAGGGCACAAACCTTGCCCTGGTTCTTGTCGCTTACAAGTACCCAATGCTGCCACACAGTGATCAGAGAACGATTCCTAAATGAATCTCTGGCAATCTGCTTTGTTTTGTTTTTTGTAAACAGAGTCTCACACTGCAGATCAGGCTGGCCTGAACTCACTGTGTCACTATGTGGTTAGTCCAGGCTGGCAAACTCATGGCAATCCTCCTCCCTTAGCTTCCCAAGTGGTGGGGTTATAAGGGTGAGAGCCATCCTGCCCATCTTGGACTCCCTCTCTCAGATTAAGGAAGGACATCAAATCAAACCCACAGCCACAAAGGCTTTCCCTGTCCCTGTGCCTTTTCCTAAGACATTGAGAACACTGAAGGACACACACGTACACATACACATATTGTTTTAAGAATATAGTATATAACGGGGAAAATTGAGTGTATCAGATGTAGCCCTATCTGTTAGTGTTTCCAGAATTCTACTAGAGTCTCTGCCTCCTTTCCAGTAATGAACTACTCCTACCATGGGCTCTACAGCCAGAATCATTCATGGGCGGCCATGCCCTTACCATACCAGGGAGATCATTTATTGGCCCTCTCTAGAAGCTATTACTCTGTGTTAGTTGCTAATGAAGTTCATTCTCTCTGCCTCCACCTCTTCTCCATCTTGCCAGACCATTTGGAATTCTAATCCTGTCCTGGATGCTCGCCTTCCGAGCTGACGATGGGTGTCATCTGCTAGCAGCTTGCTATCATCTGTCAGCCCTAGCAGCTTATTTTCTGTTCTACCCATGTAAATCATTGATGAAATATCAAAGAATCTGCCCCAGAACGGCATCCAGAGGGCAGTTTCTAACAGCCCCCACGTCGACATGGCTGTCATTGATAATAAACTCGTAAACCTACTACCCCAAAGCCTCTGCTGCCCAGTGCATTGCTAGCGTCGTGTGAGGAATGCAACCAGAAGTCTTTGTGGGGCCAAATGGCACTGGAAAAGTTTAAGAGAAAACTAATTTTCCAATTGCCCATTTTTCTGCCAGGCATTTTGCATATGTGAAGTAGTAGATTCTCCCACACCTCCCGGAGGCAGTGTGGTAGGAACACAGGTTGGTCCTGAGGTTGGACCCACTTAATGGGGAACTTCCAGTCCTTCACTTTCTAACTACGAACTTGGCAAAAGACTAAGTGTCTGTGCCTTAGTTTTAGAACAAAATTCATCTCAGAGGACTGTCTGGAAGATTCTACTGCATGGAAAGACCTTATCTCGGGTCTGATACACACTGAAGCCTTGCGAGACCTGGCTGTTAGTAGTGCAGATTCAAGAAAAGGCAGTTGGGGCTAGGGAGATGGTGAAGAGTGAAGACCAGAGTTCTGTTTTTAATAGCATGCACATCCAATTCCAGAGGTTCAATGCTTTCTTCCAAGGACACACACACACACACACACACACACACACAGTATCTTTAAACATTTTATTTATTATTTTGTGGGTTTGGGTGTTTTGCCTGCATGTATGTCTATGCACAACGTGCATGCAGTGCCCACAGAGGTCAGAAGGGCATGTTGAATCCCCTGGGACTAGAGTCACAGACATCTGTAAGCCTCCATGTGGGTCCTCTGACAGAGCAGCCAAGTGCTCTTAACTCCTGAGCCATTTCTCCAGTCCCCAAAGAAATAAAAATGAAATGGAGGAAGGTGAAGCTGGTAAGTGGTAGAATCTAGAGACCCAGTGATATCTGACTTTGACTGTTGAGCTCTTCTATGTACTAAGCAGTCTTGGTGTGCATATGTGTTCATGGAGGTTACCCACGAACACACACAACGTGCATAGGCACACATCCGGAGGATTGAACCTGGGCCCTCAGCATACTAACCATGGACTTGGTCCAGCACCTACTCCACAGATTACTAATGTTACATTCCACATATTTTCAGAGACTTCAGATGAAAATGACCCTCAGAATTGCAAATTCACCCCATTGCAAATAAACATAATCGAAGGCGATGCTTCTTTGTTGATGGATATTTTTATTTTTCAGGAGAAAAAATGTCAGCCTGTGTATCAAATAAAAATCACAGGCCTAGCAGTGGTGGTGCACACCTTTAACCCCAACACTGGGGAAGCAGAGACAGGCTGATCTCTGTGAGTTCAAGACCAGCCTGGTCTGCAGAGTGATTTCCAAGACAGCCAGGGCTACACAGAGAAACCATGTCTCAAAAAACAAAATAAAATAAAACAAAACAAAAAAGCAAAACAACAACAACAAATCATAAAATATTAGATTTTAAAGCCCTCTGGGACTGACTACTAATGAAGGACTTTGAAAATTTTGTTTCCAGCCTGTGACATCAGGGCAGAGAGCAAGTGGCTATTTCTACGCTCAGTGTTCAGAAGCCAGTGAGCACTAAGAATGGTTTATAGCCTGACATTTTGAAAAAAAAAAAAAAAAAAAGAAAATTTTGTTTCCAGTTTTGTGGAATTCTTTTGGTTTATTTGTTTGGGGAGAGTTTTTTGTTGTTGTTGTTGTTTCGGTTTTTGGTATTTTGAGATAGGACTGGAAGAACTTGCTCTGTAGAGGAGGCTGAACTCAAAGTGGCAGGGATCTGACCACCTCTGCCCATCAGGAATGAGATTAAGGGCCTGTGCCACCGTGCCTGGGCGCTTCTGTCATTTTCAACTTTATTTATTTAATGAAGTAAGTCTTAAGTGCCCAAAGTAGAAAACTCAGACAACCCTGTAAAATGTGGAGGAGTGAAGTCAGCTGCCACTAAGCGCCCGGGATATCACTGTTCACTAGCACTCCTGTTCTCTTATTGGTGTCTTTCTAGGTCTCATGTCTCCGTATAGCCTTTCCGGCAGCTTGCTCTTCTCACTTAGTAACAGCAGACCATCAGCTTTTCCCGCATCACTGTTTCATAAGTTTTTAATATCTGTCGAACCTGAAAGGAAAATAGAACACCAAAAAGTACCGTAAATAACAAACCCCCTATTGTTGGACATTTAGGTTGATTCCATCTTTTCTGTGACTCTTATAAATAAAACTGTCATGAGGAGCCTCGTATCGCACTGTTGCATAATTCTCCCGCTCTGTACATATCCTTCCTCTCCCTGACAGATGGCCGGCCAGCCTCTGTTTGATCACTTCCAGTAACAGGGGGCTCACTTCTTTGCCAGACAGCTCATTCCATTTATGGACAACTCTAATTGTTAGAAAGTTCTTTATTTTTAACCCAAATCTGTTCCTCTTAACTTAACACTCATTGATTCTAGTTCTGCGATCTGGAATTACCCAAAGCAATCTTTTCCTTTTTGCACTTGGCATCCCATCAAATACTTGAAGAAAACCATAATGAAACTCCCTAAATAGTCTCTTCTTGAAGATAAATACCTATGCTTATGAGCCTCAAGATTTAAAAAAAAAAAAGAGTTAAGAATTAGTAATGGGAGGTGATCCCTAAGCAAGATGTACTTTTTTATTATTCTTTCTTCTTCTTTGGCCTCCTGGAAACTCGGTCTAATGGGCTATCCTGTTATTATAGCGTTAGACCCCTTCCCTTACACATGCATATTCTATCTTCTCATGTAGATCTAATGATCGTCCTTCACCTATATTTTCCCAGGCTATCATTTTTTCCTTTAAAGCTTAGTTATTTACTGAGTTTTGTCTCTCTAAGCTCCTGCAAGAAATTTCTCCATTTCTTTCGGCTACTCTGAAATCTGTTGAGCCGGTTTGTCAGCCTCTCTCTCCTATTAGTATGTGTGCTTGGTTTCTGCTCTCTAGAGCTGCTGTCAGTCCCTGCCCCTCTTCCTGGGTAGAGAAATCAAAAGGAGGGGTGGTACTGGAAAATGACTTAGCCACATGTCAGACAGCTGAGGCAGGAGGGTGGAGAGTTGGAGGCCAGCTTGGGTTCATGACAAACTACGTCTGAACAAAACTAATCAAAATGCAGCTTAGTCCTTTGGAATCACTTAGACTTTAATCAAACGTTTGGTGTCTTCTCTGTCACCCCGAGGCCTGGTCTTCTGTCCTTTGAAGACATTAGAGCTCATATCTTCATGATGGTACCAAACTTCCCCTTCTGTGGAAGATGTGGGTAATCCCCACACAGCAACTGTGGTTGACCTAGATAACCGGCTCCCTTCCCCAAGACAGGAGGTCAAGAGAGGATACTCAAACCCTGGACCACGATTGTAGGATGGAGGTGCCAAAGAAGGAGCCGGACAGGAGCCGGGTGCCAAAGCTGCTTGTTCCTGAAATAGAGGCCTGGAAAGGCTTCTGAGCTGCTCACCATCCCAAGCACCCGTGGGGTGGGCAGTCCTTCAGGAGAGCAGTAGCCATAGCCTTGTAGAGCCTGCTCAGAAGGCCGTCTCAGAAGCAGCTTTGCTCCAGGCAGTCACTCAGGCCATCTGGGCCCTTTCTTCATAGGGTTCCGCCTCATCTGGGCTGTGGCACCCCTTTTTTTTCTTGCACTGGGTCTGAATCGAATTGAAGGTGCACACCTGAGGCTCTCTTTAAGGGTTAGACCTCAAAATGGTAGGTGTGACTTCAGCCCGAGTTAGTGATTCAGGATCAGTTTTATCCATATGGATGCAAAGGTATTGACAAAAAGCAAATGTAACTAACAGGAGAAAAATAGAGCCAATGATGCCATTTAGCAATCTTTGTCGAAATACTGCTCTTAAGACCACATTTTTTTCTCTTCTCTTTGTTGACCAAACAGAAGCCTAGCTAGAGTTCTTTGTATCCAGAGAGAACCATGACCTAAGAGGTCTTGCTCATCCTGGAGAAAGGCTTGGCTGGCACGTAAAACTCTTCTCTCAGGTAAGAATTAAGTTCCCATCTTTCTTTCTCTTGGGCTCTCAGACTAAGTTTGATAACAAGCTCTTCTTTTTGTAAACGATAAGCCAGGTTATCTCAAATGACTTCAGGCTCAGTTAAGCAAAAATTGGAGAAACAGTTTGTCTTTTTTTT
>JAQHUG010000108.1:3318538-3378382 GCA_028555095.1 Dicrostonyx torquatus
GTGTGGTCTCCTGCGCCCGGGACTGGCAGCTTTGGGACCCATGTCCCCTGCCTGCAGGGAACTCACACAAAAGCACAACAAATGGAAAGTACACAAAACACACATCTGAGATGGGGTTGTTAGGCTGCTAGGCTGGACTGAGTCATATACTCTTTGAAGGAACCGTGGTTCAGAGTCACATACCTTAGGAGAATGGTGAATTCCTTCCTACCACGTGACTCCGAATCTTTCCCAGATAGTTGAACATTTAATCCATCACTGTTGTGATTTATTTCAGTTGCCCGGTATTGGGCAGATTTAGTAGGCATTCAGCTGGTGATTTTTCGAGTTCAAGTCTTAGGACCTTGAGAGTCACATGACATGAAGCCGAAGGAAAGTCAAGTTCCATTTTACCACTACAGGAAGGAATCCAGTGTTCTGGTTAGTTAGACCGCCATCATTGAGGTGAAATCCTCTGAGAAGTATTTCCTTAGGATCAGCACACGGATGACGTGGTACAGAGAGGGCTGAGACTGGATCTCAAGTTGTAAGCTAAACTTGATGATATGTTAGAGACTCCCATGTGGGCCTGGTTTGGCAGCATGAAAGCTATCGAATTGAATGGGTCATGGAGAGCAGTTGAAGCCTCTGGTGGAGGTGCAATCTCAGTTGTAGAAGAAACTCCAGCATCTTGGAGTTGTCAGGACCGTGGGCTGAGCACCAAGAACAGCATCAGTGGTAGGGTGGAGCTGACCTGAGACGGCCAGACAAGCTGTAGTGCTGTGGCTCGCAGACCGGGCAGGGGAGCTCTAGGAGCTCTGCATCCCAGAAGGTCTTGAGCCCAGATGATAGACATTGAGCTACAGGATTTGTTTTTACCTCTGTAGATATTGGTTTTGCTTTAATTTTTTTTTTGTCACTGTACCCTGGTTTTTCCCTCTTGGAATAAAAAAGTATGTAATGTGTTTATTTTCCAGAGACCATAGTTAAAAGCTTTAGACTTTTAAAGAGAGATGGAACTTATAGGTGTTGTGAATTTTAGACTGTGATACTTCTAAAGTTATAGTATATTTAATATTATGATTCTAGCATGAGGTCTTGGGGATAAACAAGGAAAGAAGATTATGGTTTAATAGTGATTTTGTTTGTTTGATTATTTTTTTTGATTGTTTTTGTTTTTCTGTGTAGTCCTGGCTGTCTTGGAACTTTCTCTGTAGACCTGGCTGGCCTCAGACTCAGAGCTCTGCCTTCTTCAGCCTTCTAGGTGCTGGGATTAAAGGCAGGCACTACCACCACCTGGCCTAATAGCAATATTTTTGTGTGTCAAATTGACAAGGAGTTCATTGTACTGGTTGGTATTTATCAATTTGACACAAACTAGAGTCATCTGAGAAGAGAGCCTCATTTGAGGGATCATCTCTCTCAGTTATTCTGTATGCATGCATTTTATTAACTATTAATGATTGATATAAGAGGGGAAAGTCCACTGTGGGTGGTACCACCCTAGGGCAGGTGGTCCTGGGTTGCATAAGAAAACAAACTGAGCAAGCCATGGAGAGCAATCCAGTAAATAGCATTCCTCCATGGTCTCTACTTGAGTTCCAGCCTTGGTGTCTCTTTGTGATAGATTGTAACCTGTGGGCCCAGTAAATCCTTTCCTCTCCATGTTGATCCTTAGTAAGGGTGCTTATCACAGCAACAGAAAGCAGAGTAGGAGCTCGGAGGAGTGTCTTCAAAGGAGAGTGTTGTTAGGAGGGGCCTAACAGCATGAGTTGATCCCCCGCCCCCAACCTACATAAAAGCCAGCTGTGGTGGCTTGGGTCTATAAACACAGACACAGCACTCCTATGGGGAAAGGGGAAACAGAGACGGGAGAATGGACCAGAACGATGCAGTGATGCGAACACAGAGCAGATGCAGAAATGCTGGAGAGATCTTGGTTCAGAAACGAAGTGGGAGAGAATCAACTCCCAAACGCTGTCTCTTGACTTCCACACACCTGCTGTGGTTCAAGTACACACACACACACACACACACACACACACACACACACACACACACACTGAATCTTTTATTTATTTATTTATTTTTTAAATGGAACAGAATCAGATTTCCAGAAAGGATGGAAAATAAGTGGGAATAATGGAAACCACAAACGTGTAACTAAGATGTCAATTCTTTTCAGAACTTATCTAGATTTGTCTAATCAACAGATAATTTATAACTTTCTGAAAAGAGCATAATAACCATTTCATAGAATGAAGAATTTGTTCAAAAGCAGTCCTACTTTGGAGCCAAATGAGTCAAACTCATTTCCCTTCCCCCTTTCTTTGGACTACTAACCTGGCATATGAGAGGACTGTCGTAGACCTGCTTTATCTGGAACACACTGAAGGTCTCAGTAATAACGTATTTTGATAGTGTTGAAGCTGTTGAACAATCAAACTTAGCATGTTGATTAAGATGGTGCTTTGGGAAGCCTCAGTTAATGACAAGTTGCTCTTCACCGTCTAACTTCTGATGTAATGGATAAATAAACACGCGTGTTAGCCGAATAGATAGTTGGCAAAACTGATAGGACATTTTAGCTTGTTCTGTGTCCATAGTCTGGCTCCTCATATTTGCCTGTATTCTACCCCTTATGGCATTAGGCTCTGTCTCTAGTCACAGGCACAGTGGGACACCGATGACCTCAGTGTCAGGGGCAGCTGGGTGCCTGGCAGAGGAGAATGTCTGAGTCTCACACACAGATTGTGAAGGAGAGTGTTGTGAGAATGTGCTGGGGGCATTTTCAGTCCCTTCTCCAAAATTCATGAGCCACCACGCACAGATTTCAGTGGGAGGGGTGTATTAGAAGTGGCAGAAGTTATGATCCTGCTAGTTTTGGAAAGTTAGAAGTTATTCTGGGTCAAATTTGAAATACACGGAGGTGGATGCAGGGATTGTTTTTAACGGGGATGCAACCTGGACTCTTCTATTCTTGGTGCTCTATAGCCAAATTTTGTCATTTGATGCATAGAAAATATGGAAGAAATATGTGTGTGTGTGTGTGTGTGGATATGTGTGTGTACGTGTGTGTGTGTGTGTGTGTGTGTGTCTATTCCTTTAAGGTTGATACAAAAATGAGGATGACAACCAAAATAATAAATGGCCGGGCGGTGGTGGCGCACGCCTTTAATCCCAGCACTTGGGAGGCAAAGGCAGGAGGATCTTTGTGAGTTCGAGACCAGCCTGGTCTACAAGAGCTAGCTCCAGCGCAGGCTCCAAAGCCACAGAGAAACCCTATCTCGAAAAATCAAAAAAAAAAAAACCAAAATAATAAATGATGGGACAAATTTTAGCAAATTCCAACTAAAGTAGGCATAGGGACACATGCCTATACTCCTAGCACTTGAGTTGCAGAGGAAGGAGGATTAGGAGTTCAAAGTCATCCTCTGCTACATAGAAAACTAGAGGCTCACGTGGGCTACATGACACCTTCTCTTAAAAATTCAAAGCAAGGACTGGGATGTAGATTAGTGGCAGAGTGCTTGCCTGGCTTGTGTAAAGCCCCAAGCTTGACCATTAGCACCACAAAGAGGAAAATAAGCAAATAAATACATACATAAATAAATAAAAACATTTAAACTCAGTGCAACCTAAGGCTGATATCTCCTGGATACAATTGAACATCATTCAATATCACCCTATTATGTTGAAAAATTAAAAAAAAAAACAACTCTATATACCACACAATGCCATGGCTATAGGGTGGAGAAAAACAGCTTTGGGTATATTCCAGGGGCTTTAATTACCAGAACTTGGTAGACGTCAACTGTTGTGTATCATCTGTGAGAAATATTAATGCAGTGTCTGGCCGCATGTGCTCAGCTATTGGCTAGCATGCACTTCCTGGCAGGTCCTGTGTTGGGTCAATGACTGGCATAATCTGCCTAGTCAAAGGCACATATTTTAGGCTGGCCATGGTGGAGCACACCTATAATGGAAGCCCTCAGTGGGTGGGGCAGAAAGACTGATATGATATGATATGATATGATCAAGGCTAGCAAGAGCTACATAGCAGTCTCATGTCAAAAACTATATTCAAATTTAAAATAAGGACAATCTTATTAAACCAGAGAATTGGCAACTGGGGGCTAAGTCCAGTTTTCCTGGGGTTCATAAGACAGCTTATCCTACCTAAGCAGTAGGAACAGCATTTAAGTGTTTTATTGGTAAAGATTATTTTATCTGGTTTTGAAAGATGCATATTATAACTTACAACAATAGGAAAACTAGGATCTTATATGTCAATATTATATGTCAATAAGGAAAAAATACTGCGAGGCTAAGGCAATTGGGGCCAGGCGGCCTTCTCTCATCTCTTCTTTGCATTCTTTTTCCCCCTAGGACCTAGAGTCTAGGTAGACTTTTCCTTCAGTGTGGTTCCTTTGTTCTTATGACCTCTACCAACACTAGACTTCAACCTTCCCTATTAGGAAATCTTTCCTCCATGGCAAATGATTGTAATCCCAACACTTGGGAGGCCGAGGAAAGAGGATTGGGGCTTATGGGACAGCCCGGGCTCCACAGCAAGAGCATCTTCCCTTCGACCTTTGAATGACAGGGTTGACACTAAGCTGATTAGTTCTTAGCTGTAAAGAAACGCAGGGCAGAGATTGGCTGGAGCCTAATCGGTGCAACCAGTTGCTTGCAAGGGGATTGCCATTAGCATGATTGCCTTGATTGAGGATTGGTCGGCCTCCTGAGGGGTTTGCCTCCTTGACTGAGGATTGGTCGGCCTCCTGAGGGGTTGGGCAGCATGGAAGAGAAGAGGATGATGTCTGTATGTAGCTTTTGGGTTCTGTTTGAAGGTAAGACGACAGCTGGGATGAATGCTGAGTAGACAGCGCTGAGAGAAGGAAGGCGCTCTCTTGTAGGTGGCTGGGAGGGAAGAGACACTGGGCACATTCCCTTTTGCTCTCTCAGTGGGGATGCCTTCCTTTTCTGAGTAACAGATAAAATCCGTACCATTAAACCTTGCACAGTGGTCAAGAGTCATTTGTCTTGTTTCTCCATTTGTGACTATACCACATATATTCTGTTAGGCTGGGGGCAATAAGAAGGCAGAAGAGGAAATCAAGGCTCACACTGTACTCTTCAGCCTCTGTTTACTGGAAATGGATCTGACCTCAGCTTTTCATCTGAGTTCTTGTGTCTTAATTGCTCTGTAGCTGGTGATTGAACAAGGCCATCACTACTAAAAACCTCAACAAGAATGCCCTGCGTTTGGAAGTCTTCATGACCAGACTAGACCAAAAGTATGCTTTCAAAGAGAATTCTGACTGAGCCTGCTGGCCCAAGCCTGTGGTCTCAGGTACTGAGGAGGCTGAAGCATATGATTGCCTGATTCTAGGAGTTCGAATCCAACCTCAGCAAGATAGTGAGAGGGGCTAGGTTGGAATTCTGGGTCTTCTGGGTGCTCCCCAACCACACATCTTGTCTAAGGATCAGACCTCGAGAGCAAGAGACGGGAATCAATGCTGTCCAATAGGCATCTTGTGATCATGGAAGCTTTTTTCTGTCTCACTACCCAATAAACACATTTGTAGTCACATGTAGCTATTAGACATGTTATTATTGACATGTAGCTATTAGGCATGTAGTTGAAACATGGCTTGCCTGACCGAAGAGGGATTTGAATATTTTTTATTCGATATGAAGTACTTTTAAAGCAGGAATGAAATAGGCATGTGCATTTCCTGCATTCTGGTTTCAACACTGTCCTTTGAAAAGCTTGCGGGGCTTTCAACTTTTGTTTGTCTGAATACTCAATAAGCCTGGTGGAGAACCCTGTGCAAGACTGTGTGTTCTCATAGCACATTAGGAGCTTCTGGGAGAACATAAAATAAATAGACTGCAGGGTCTTTGCCCTTAAGGAACTTCCTGTGTAGTAACCAGCTTTTGCTGTGTGTCTTCCAGTTTCTGCCAAGCCTGAAAGTGTTAGCTCCATGTTAAAGGGGGGAAATTAAGCAATAATTAGGAGAGATGATGCTTGGCAGGGGCTTTTTTATCTCAAGGCTACCAGATTTTGTTCATGGAATTTGAGAACATGAGTGATTTGCATATGTTGCATAAATTTGCATCTTGTATTCAAGAGACCTGACTCCAAGTCTATGAAGTACAATTTAATTAATTAGTGGAACCTACTATAGTTGTATTCAAAGCAGGATTCAGGGTTTCACACATAGGAACTAGCTACTGACACCAACTCAGAAAACTCCAGACCAAGGCAGGACCAGCACACACACACACACACACACACACACACACACAGCCAGAGGGGAAGGGAAAAGGATCATAGCTGATGGGGAAGGATATGTACCAGAAGCTTGGGTCAACTCTAATCCCTGTTTTCTATGCATTTTTGTGCATTGGATGTATGATTTCCAATAGCCAACAGTGGGTAAAACTCAGTAGTATTCATTTGTGCTTTTTGCTTCTGTCTTTAGCATCTTCCACCCCACTTTTTACCTTGTTCCTTTGTAGATAGCTTAAACCTGCACGGTGCTCACAGATATTTTGAAAGGGGAAAATTGAGTAAAAGAGAGGGTGCCTCATAAGAAAAGGATGGTCCACTTCCACCTCCCTCCACACCCACTGCCTTGCCTCTCTTTTTTCTACTAAACACCCTCTTAAGATCTGTGCTGGTCTCTTTTCATGCCTCTGACACAATGTTCAATAACACAGATCCTTATTTTGAAGGAGCATGACACTGGAGCTGGAGAATTGAGCACACTGGATATAAAGGAAATGGAGGCTAATCTGAGAAGATAGATACACTATGCTCCTGTGGAAGGATGGAAGATTCCATAGGGGATGGGGCAGTGTAACAGCAGGCAAGACAGGGCAGGCAGGAAGAGATCGCTTGGACAGCATGCTCCAAGCAGTAACCCGTATGTTGGGGTGTGGTGAGGAGTGGGGGACAGGTAGAGACCAGCCTATAGGTGCCTGCTAAGTTGCCTGAAGAGAAAAAGTTAACTTGAATGTAACTGTGTATTCTCTGTCACTTAACAATGAATGAAAACACGACAGAAACCCCAGCAGATGGGCAGGTTGACTTTTTTGCTAGAACAAAGGCATCTGCTCCGAGCATCTGCTGACCTGGTTAGCTTCGGGTCTGTTCCCAGCACTTCCTACTTTCTAGAACATGGGTTCTGTTTGTTTTGTTTTTCAAGACAGGGTTTTTCTGTGCAGCCTTGGCTGTCCTGGAGCTCACTCTGTAGACCAAGTTGACCTCAGATACAAAGATAACCCACCTGCCTCTGCCTCCCGAGTGCTGAGATTAAAGGTGTGTGCCACTACACCTAGTTTAGAATACAGGCTCTTTACGGACCCACACTGACTAGGCACTTATACCGCATCTGCCATGTGGCTGCCTCTAACCCAAGAACAGTGCTCTCCTGCAGGACAGCCCACAGTGCTGAGTCTAGGTTGGAGAATTGCCCCCAAATGCCAGAGCTAACCTTGGTAAAGTTTCCTTGCAGATAATCTTGAGTCTGTTTACTCTTCGGAATGCTGCAGAAGCGGATGTCAAGCCTACTTGCAGAGATGCTGGACATTTATCCGGAAGCCCCAGTTTGGCTTACATACAAGCCTAGCTACTCTGGAGGTGAGTCAGGAGAATCACTAGTTTGACACCTTGCCTGCAGAGTGATTCAGTGCCATCCTGGGGGATTTAGTGAGACCTCATATAGAAATAAAAAGTGAAAAAGAGAGCTAGGCATATAAATAGTGGTAGAGCACTCACCTGGCATGCACAAGGTTCAAGCTTCAATTCCTCATACCGCAAACAACAACCCATAATTATCTGATATGATTGTATGGTATATTACAGCTTTAAAATATTTTCATATTCATTAAAATGTTATCAAGTGACGTCCTAGTAATCAGTTAGCAATTAATTTCTCGAGGGAAGGAAAAGGACTTGATTTAGATCATCTACCAATTTCCATGGTATAAGTACTCTCAGTGTGGTCACTTCCAGCTACCATACAATTCCAATGCCCCAAAGTTAGAAAAATGAGAACAGTACATTTGAGCAAACTGGGGAGCATGGTCATTGTCATACTCTACGTGCCCCTCATTCGTTTGATTTTTCCTCCCTCAACCTTATGATCTTTGAGATTCCCTCATGTTGATACACACATTTCCAGTTTTTTTCTTTCTTTCCTCCTTTTTTTTTTTTTTTTTTTTTTTTTACTTCCATGACTGCCTAGTTTATATGAAGGAACTAAAATTTATTTTTTTTTACTTTCTGTTTGGTGGATATTTATTTTGATATTCCAACTGGTTTACTCTTTAAAATCATGTGAGAGACTGGAGAGGTGGCTCAGCAGTTGAGACATTGGCTGCTCTTCCAAAGGACCTGGGTTCAATTTGTAGCACCCGTGTGCTAGCACACAACCATTAGTGACTCCAGTCCTGGGAATCTGACATGCTCTCCCCTGCCTTTAGAGCAGTGTCCTCAAATACAGCAATCAGAACAGCCATATACATAAAATAAAATGTAAAAAATAATATATATTTTATAAAATGTGGACTGGGGATGTAGCTCAGTTGATGGGGTTCATGGCCATTATTCAGGAAGCCTTGGGTTCGTTCCCTAAAGACAAAGTTCATCCTGGGTGACATAGTGAATTTGAGCACAGCTTGGGCCAGACAAGTTTCTGTCGAGTGAGAGAGAGCATCATTTTCATTGTTCTTGATGCTCAGGTAGAAAAGACATTGCAATTTAGATGGAGTTTCTTGGTGTTTAATATGAAAGTTCCAATAGATTACAATTTGCTTTATATTTTTAAGTATTTGTGCTGCACACTCACTACTTATGTATGTGTGCTATTATTCCTTGCATTTTCCACCACTCTTAGTTTTTTAAATTGTATTTTTATTTATTCCTTGAAAAGCCCATACATTTATACAATGTATTTTGATCATATACATCTACTACTACTTCCTTCAAGTATTCTCTACTCCATCATCCTTCCAACTTCATGCTCTTCTTTTTCATTATTAATAACTTCTTGAGCACAATCAGTGCTTCCTGTATGTGTATGGGTGTGGCACACATCCACTGGGGCATGGGAACTCACCAGTCACTGTGTCCCTAAAGGGAAACAACTCTCCTCCACCCAGCAATCATCTCCTGAGAACAGCTCTCTGGTGCATGGGGGTACCCTCTCCAACTCAAGCTGGAATTTTGACTGCCTTGATCTTGTGTGATATTTTGATTGTGTTCTGGCAAATGAAGCTTGCTTGAAGTCAGAGGGCAGAGCTAGCCATTAGCCAACCAAAATTAACCACAGAAGTTTTGGAGGATTCTAGACAGATAGGACAGGAAGTAGTCAGGCAGGGTGGAGAGGGATCTCATCCCTTTTGGAAGAAGGAACGGAGCAGGATGGAGAGAACTAATGGCTTCTTTGCTTCTCTGATCCTTCAGATTCTTACCCTGATACCTGATTCCTGAATTTTCACAGATAAAGAATATTTAGATTAACGCTTCATGGTCTTGAATAGGTAACTACAACTGTGCTGAAGTGATGTGTGTAACAGCCGTGTCATGTCCAGATGTCGGCACTTCACAGCTCTCCTCTCCATCTACCAACTTTTACATTCTTTCTGCCCCATTGTTCATGATGCTCCCTGAGCCTAGGACAGGAGTGGGTTCATGCAGAATTACCATTTACAAATGAGCACCCAGAGCTACTCACATTCAACATTTTCACCAATTATGAGTCTTTGAATTAACTACCACCCACTGAAAAATGAGTCTTCTCTTACCAAAGATGAGTAGCACAAATCTATAGGTATAATCATACAAATTAGAAAGTAGTTTGACAGCATGACCACTTAGCAGAACAACAGCAGTTGGCTCCTCCTTAGAGCCTGTGATCTCCCGTCATGGGCTTTTGACCAGAATGACAGTCCCAGGCATATAAATATAAAATTCCTCTTGTCAGCAGGCTTCATTTCCAAAAAATGTAGAAAGTAGTTGGTTACTCTCATAACTGTTATGCCACTATCACACCAATGAACACATCCTGCTAGATAAGGTCCAGCATGGGGAGAAACCATTGATTTGTTTTCTTTTCTAATAGCCTGCATAACATCTTCTGGCACTTTGTAAACTAGCCAGCAGGGAAGAGAATGTCCTGTTCAGCTGGGGTTGATTTCTCTATGGCCTACTTTATTGTTATTTTGGTTTTTTTTGAGACATGGTTTCTCTGTGAAGCTCTAGCTGTCCTGGATCTTGCTCTGTAGACCAGGCTGATCTTGAACTCAGAGATCTGCCTGCCTTTGCCTCCTGAGTGCTGGATTAAAGGCGTGTGCCACCACCACCCTGCTCTATATCCTTCTTTTGACTGTGACTGGTACCATGGCAACAGTCAATGTGACTGTATTTAGAAAGATCATAATGATGGCATCTGATTGGTGTCCCCGTAAGAAGAGGAACACCAGCATGCTCGCTACATGTCCATAAAAGGAAGACTGTGGGCAAGAACACCAAGACTGCCATTTACTAGCCTGGCTGTAGTCCTTACCAGAACCTGCTTAAAAATTAAAATTTCTAGCATCTTGCCTTCAGTGTTACGACAAAGTAGATATCTTTTATTAAAATCACCTCATCTGTGAGAACTTGACATGGTAACTAGACTAAATATAATAGGCATTATAATGTCACGATTAAATAGGTGGGGTTTTTTTCTATTTTTGGAGACATTATTTTCTTCTAACCAAGCCTTAACTCTTAACTACATCTGAGTGACTGGCCTCTTGCTCAGTTATCCTCCTAAGTTAGCTTAGTTACGTCTTCTTTCTTTCACAGTTGCTCTCTTCCGGCTACTTTCTCATTTTTCCCCAAACTCACAAGACTCTTCAAGACCTCCATGGTGGAGTTCTACTAGATAGAATAATCTGCCTTCTTCCTTGGGGATGACAAAATCCTACATATGAAAAGAAATACAACTCAAATTCTAGTCTGTAAGACTTAAGACTCCTAGTTCAAATCCAAGGACACCCAAACCAAACTCTGTAGACACAGGAAAAGCACTTGCCTCCACAGTGTCACAGACCCGAGCAATGCCATTAGGGCTCCTTCCCATGACCAGGGTCACTTCCCTGGCACTGCATTTTTGGGCCTTCCTACAGACATCTTTTCTCTCCCCTAAAAGTCCTGCCATTAGGCCACAGAAAGCTCTGTCCTTAAAAAGATCCCCTGGTGCACTTCTTTCTCCTGCCCTTCATTTTCAGCATCACAGAGAAGAACGTCAGTTGGACTGATTTGAATTAGTGCCTCCCTTTGGGCAATCATTCTAACAGAAAGCACTGGGTACCGGCAGAGCCAGGTTTAGACAACCTGTTGACAGCAGAGGAAGGAAGGCTGAGCCTTAGGACTAGCTAACCTATCAAAATACGTGGAGCACGGAAGTAAAATTCCCCTCACGTTGGGCTGGAGGTTGGCATTTCCTCACATACATTGAATCCTTATCGTAACACAATAATATGGAGATGTGGGTACTTTGAGAGATGATTTGGTCATGAAGGCTTTACCTTCATAAATGGAATTAGTTCTTGGTACTAAGAAGACAGAGGATGCTCACCTGCCACCTATACCATGTGTGGACATAACTAGAGGTCACTGTTTTATGAAGCAGACAGCAAGCTCTGCCCAAGTCTCAAATTTGCTGGACTCTTGTCTCTAGGATTTCTAGCTGCCAAAATTATAAAACATAGCTGTATACTGCTTATATAATGCTCAGTCTGAAGTATTTTGCTGAGGCATCCCCAAACAAACTAAAACACCCCAAAAGAATACTAGCTAGACAACAGAATGTCTCACGTACACTATGTATGCATAAAGTTGCCCTTTCTCTTGTCTTCAAGGCTCCTCTCTACAAATGAACTGTTTCAGAATCTCTCATTCCATTTCCAAGGACCTTGTGTTTGGTACTATTCTCCTTAAAGTTGGCAATCCTGTCTTCATTTACCGTATGTCTTTCACAGTTACAAGACTGTGAGCGTGCATCAAGGATCTAATAAAGGCTTCCTAATTCTTTGGTCTGTGCCCTTATGTTTTCAATGGAGTAGATTATTTAAATACATTTCTATTGACTTGATTATAGAGTTTTTGTTTGCCTAATTGTTTATTGCTTGTTTGTGTTGTGTTTTTAGTAACAGTCTATAATGTTTACCATATCTATGGCTGTGATGAAATACCAAGACCATGGAAAGTTATAGGAAGAATAGTTTATTTGGGCTCAGAATTCCAGAGGGGTAAGAGTCCATCATAGCAGGGAAGCATGACAGTAAGTGGCAGATATGGCGGCTAGCACAGGAAACTGAGAGTACACATCTTCAACTCAACTGCAAGAGTGAAATAGGGAGAACAAACCAGAAGGAAGTCAGGCTATGAAGTCCCAAAATCTGCCCCTAGTAAGGCATTTCCTATGACAAGGCTGCACCTTTTCATACAGCACCACCAAGTGGGGACCAAGTATTCAAATATCTGAGCCTGTAACAGGAGTATTTCATTTAAACCACCAGAGGGTCTCACTATGTTAGCCCAGGCTGGCCTGGAACTCAAAGAGTTTGCTCTGCCTCTGCCTCCACGGTCCTGGGATCAAAGGATGCATCACCATGCCCAGTCTGACTGTGGTCTGAACTCAGGTGACAACTTTTATGTTCTAGTGATATCTTGAACATGAAGTCATGGTTTCACGTGTTCATAACATGTTCACACTACATTGAAACTTACAATATGCTTTCACATTGTGTGGTTTTTATATGTGGAAAAAAGAAAGGTACTATTTCTATTGCATACATGTGGAGGCCCAAAAATGTGAGTCTATTTCCATCTTGTGTGAAGGCCAGAGAGTTTTAGCTTATTCAAAGCTGTGGACAACAAGTGTGGCTACATATCCTGACCTAGGGTGTGGCTACTTGGTCTTTGTAACATTAAGATAGCCCATATAGGTATATCTTTTCCACCCTGACCAATGATCAGGATAGTCAAGCATACTTCTGCTTCTTCTTTTGAAATAGGAGGTTTGACCTAGGGAGTGGCTGCGTTCAGGATTCTTGGTTTAGGCTGGGTTCACTGTTTAAACAACAGTATGATTTTCTCATGAATTAATTGCTTGATGACTCAAAGTATTGTAGCAAGTAATTGTTCTAGTTGTCCTTTGAATCATGTTAAAGCAGTCTTTTGTATTCTTCCCCCTATTTTATTGGGGTATGGAAAATTAAATGCACGCAGATTTCAATATTCCCTGGAACTCCCTCCTGGTACTATCCTATATTTTCTGTTTTATTATTTTCACTCACATCTTTATTCTCTTTACTATTTTTCTAATCCCCATGGTAAGTGATATTTTTGTTGAGGCTGGTCTCTGACACATAGGTGAGGAAAATAGAGATCAGGTGTGGTTCCTTGGCTTAACCAAGTCTGGCTGCAAAGTAGCACAGATTGACCCCAACCTTTGGGGTTTTGCTTTTCCATCACAGCCCAATGAGAGGGGCTAAGTGCTAAGGAAGAGATGGTGAGGCACTTTTCCGGAAACAGTACCCTGGGGAGCTGCCTTCATGAAACTCTGGTGTCTCTCCACCATGGAAGAGAATTCCATGAATGGGGCTGCCTGTAGAATCTCTACCTCCATGCCTGGAACACAGGTTTGAAGCTTGGAACCAAAACATCTTTGTGGCCCTGAATGTTACTAAGGAGAGATTCAGCCTACATTTAAATGCCAGATGACAGAAGCAAGTGGCCAAGCAGTGCAGGCATCTTTGCCAAGTTGGAACAGGAGCAAGTGTGACTAAGCCAATGGGACTAGAGGTGGCAAACAATTCATGTCTGGTTGGAACCAAGCACTGTGTTGGCAATAACACTTCCAGAACAAGCAAGGGTGACCATAAGCCCCTGTTCCAAGGAGCCCTGTAAAGGAATGAGCTGCCTGCTTAGCTGGTACTTCATGGGAATCCATCAGTGGAGTCTCCCTTGAACAATCCCAGCAATGATGGCAGTGTCATGGCCTGGCCTCCCCTGCCTGCTGCTAGCCCAGCAGAAGCTTGTAAAGGCAGAACTTCAGGGCCCAGACGTCTTGTTTCTGTTGCTTTTGCCAGAGCGTTGCTCCAGAGGAGGTTTGCATTGTGTTATAATCACACGGTTTGCAAAGTGATAGTTACGAGTCTGTTAGCATTTCCACCCCAAACCTCGCATTTTCAGCTGCTCACAGTGACTCAAATATAAGAATTCTCTTTAGGCTGAAATTTGGCACACAGGGTCTCAGGCCCAGCTGGGGAGCAATTTCAACCTTTTTTTGGGACCGGATTTCAATAACATCCATTTGGCTGTTTTTGAATAACAGCAAAAGTACAACAGAAGAGAAGTTAGCGGGTTTTTTTAGTGCAAAATGTCACCATTATGTGCCTGCAAAAATGGTATGGGGTGGGCAAAAATGGTATGGGGTGGGACCCACCCTATCAACTCCCAGCAACCTAGCAGGTGATTAGCCTCTGAGTGGCCTGAGTATGTACACTATTTTCTTAACTATATATTAAAAGAAAAATCTCTAGTCTGTTATTCAGAACAGAGGAGAGATTTTGTTTAATAACATATTGTGTTTTTGAAAAGCGAAGTTGACTTGGGAACAATGACATACACTAGTGGATATTGAATGTCTCCTACACCCACTGCAGTGCCACCCAGGCGATGGCAAATTGTAGGATGCAACTGAGTTCCCAAATGGAGAGGAAAGACTGGCAAACAAGCAGTGGAATGGGAGTTGGGGAAAGACATTCTCATGACTGCACAAATGACAAGAGCCCAGGGACCCAAGACCTCGTGCTTTCTTCTGCAGGAAGAAGATGCCAGAACTCAGATTCTTTCTCCACGTCCCCAGTCACTTATAACAATGAATCAAGCCATACATTCCCGAAAGGCAAAATGATAAAAAGCTTAGTCTGATTTCTTTTAAATGAAACATTTGTGGGAGAGCATAGACTGTAAATACATGGTTTGCAGACTGGGGAGAGCTCTCTCTCTCAGACTGAAATTCAGATCTCCCTGAACCCATGAAGGCCCACCTGTGATTCCAGTGTCCCAGTGTTCAGAAAAAGAGCCAGACCATCTTTGGAACAAGCTGGCTTGTTGGACTCATCTGCATTTGCAAGCTCCATTTCAACTGAGAGACCCTGCCTCAAAGAATAAAGCGGAGTGTGATCAAGGAAGACTCCTAACCCTCATGACAGGGCCACACATGTTCACACACATACATTTGTACACCTGCACCTACGCACATGCAAACACACATGTTCATGTGCATGCACACCACACATGAATACACAGGAAAGAAAGGGGGTTGAGGGTTTTATTGTTGCTTTGTTTGTTTGTTTGTTTCATTTTGTTTCATTAATAACTTCATCAATTCCAGTATTCGGAGTTATGTCTGGCTGAGACGCAAACCATCCTCACCTCTTTCTGGATCACAGGCCTTTGTTTTGTTTTGTTTTGTTAGGCCCACATGCTTTAGGAAATCAGGGTCTTTTTCTAAGCTCCGGGGCTATAAGCAGTACTTCATAGTAGTTAGAAACCTAAATTCAAAAGCCAAGGTGCAGTGGCTCACACCTGTGTCTCAATTCTTGAGAAGTTGAAGCAAAAGTCTTGTGAGTTCAAGGCCAGCCTGAGCTACACAATGAGACTAGTTTCAAGAATGCTTTATTCGGATCAGTGTGGCAGCACATGGCTGTAATCCCAGCACTTAAGAGGAGGGAGCAGGACCGCCAGCAGCTTGAGGTTATCCTCAGCTATTTAGGTATTTAGTAAGTTTGAGATCAGCCTGTGCTACACATGACCGAGTCTTAAAAACATTCCCTCCCCCACCCCCCAAAAATTTCCCCCAAGGGCTGGAGTTCAGTTCCCAACATACACACATCAGGTGGCTCACAACTGCCTGCATCTCTGGTTCCAGGGAATCCAACATCCTCTTCTGGCCTCTGCAGGCACCCAAATCTACATGATGCATGCAAACTCACTCAGGCACACACTCGTACACATAAGTTTAAAAAATATTTTAAGCTGGGCAGTGGCAGCATGTGCCTTTAATCCCAGCATTTGGGAGGCAAAGACAGGCAGCTCTCTGTGAGATTGAGACCAGCCTGGTCTACAGAGCGAGTTCCAGGACAGGCTCCAAAGCTACACAGAGAAACCCTGACTAGAAAAACTATATATATGTGTGTGTGTGTGTGTGTCTGTGTGTGTGTGTGTGTGTATATGTGTATATATAAACTTCTTAAACATTTCCTTTGTTTAGTGCTTGTCCAGCCTTAGATGAATCACTAAAACAATCTCCATCCATGTCATAGTTATAGCTAAATAATATGTAAGATGTCCCAGAGCTGGAGTTATAGGCAGTTGTGAGCCACTCAGCGTGGGTGCTGGGAACTGAACTCAGGACCAGTGGAAGAAATGAGTGCTCACAACAGTGTCAAGACACCCTTCGGCCCCATAGGATTATTTTAATGTTTCCAAGTCACTGAATTCACCAGTGCAGAATAAAAGCCTCCTGAAAGCAAGGAGTGTCATGCATTTCAGTCACACAAACATCCCTAGCAGGGCCTTTGGCATGTGGTCAATATGGGTTTAACTAAATTTCAGACTCATGAAATTTCAGGCAGCACTCTCTCTCTGTCTCTCTGTCTCTCTGTCTGTCTGTCTCTCTCTCTCTGTGTGTGTGTGTGTGTGTGTGTGTGTGTGTATGAGAGAGAGAGAGAGA
This sequence comes from Dicrostonyx torquatus, assembly GCA_028555095.1. Classification (NCBI taxonomy): domain Eukaryota; kingdom Metazoa; phylum Chordata; class Mammalia; order Rodentia; family Cricetidae; genus Dicrostonyx; species Dicrostonyx torquatus. The sequence goes on from JAQHUG010000108.1 coordinate 3,335,326, forward strand.
GAGAGAGAGAGAGAGAGAGAGAGAGAGAGAGAGGTATACCCTGTTAATTGTCACCAAAATCACCTTGGCAGATAAAACTTCTTAAACTGCCCCTGCCTACACACTCAAACAGACATGGTTGTGTCAGGGATTAGCACAATGGACTCCATAGATCCAGTTAATTCACTCAGAGGTGGGCTCCTGGCACAAACCAAGCCAATCTTAGTATTTTGAGGAGTCGGGCCTGGGTTTAAAATTGGCTAAATGTGACCTTGTGGCTGCGTGGCAGCTATGTTAGGTGCTCTCGTGAGTTACACATGCCCCAAGTGGATGAGGGGGAGAACGAGGCCAAAGGACTGTAGACCCAGACCAAAAACAAGCCCCAGAGGCAGCAGAGTGTGAGGAGCTCCTGCTTTCCAGTTCTCGGCAGCTGGAGAAGGCAGGTTTTCTTGTAATAAAGCCTCTTTCTTCCTTACATCATTCTGAGCGAGGAGGAAAGATTGTTAGAGACCTTTTGTTTGTGTGTTGGCTTTAATTATAGCCATGCATTCTAGGCAAACCACACCTTACTTGCTATAAGTATAATATGTATTCATAAAAATAAGCACTTTCAATACAGTAAAAAAAAACAAAACAAAACAAAACGAAAACCCACCAAGGGACAAATCCAACCAAATACACAACTATGAAAGCTTTGGACACTTCCGCGAGTAACAGACTGGATGACCCTGGGGGTCCCCGGTCTACCTTTACTCTGCTCTTGGCAGCCATTCTGATCCTCTCCTCTTCTGGCTTCTCTTCCGAATCAGCTTCGAACAACCTCGCAGTTGGCTTTTTGTTTCTCTTTGAGGTTCACATGCTCAACTCTAAGAACTGGCTATCCCTATCAACCTAAAGCTGGCTGCATTCCACATCTAAAAGGTTGCAGTAGCACACGGAGACCAGCTGGTGGAAGGCCATGTCTGATGGCCATTGTACAACTGCTTGCACATCTGCAGGTCCTGGCGTGCCCTTCTATTACTGTCTGCTTTCTATTGCATGCTGTCAGAGGTCTGGTGACTGCATCTGTTTGAAGCGCGTCTGTAGAACTCTGAACATGGATCCGTATGTGGCTTGGAGCAAGGAAATAGGTTCAGTAAAGTGTGCTCACGAAGTGCTGATGGGTGGAAATGTTGGAAGAGATGTGCGGCCGTGTAAAGGGACTGCTTCCGTATTTACCTCTGAGCTAGGGATCATCTTAAATGTTCCCGCACCCAGCTGCCTTCTCCGGGCTCTGAGCAAAGACCTGCTCGTAATGGTGAATCCCTTGAACCTGTCACTCAGTTGAGTTAGCTGTTTCCATATTAATAGGATTTGGTGTTAACGATTAAGAATTGTTCACTGTGTATCCTCCTCTAACATGTCTTCCTCTACTTTCCTGGTATTTATCACTGTATACACATGCACACACATGCACACACATGCACACACATGTGTGCGCACATGCACACCTGCACACACATGTGCACACACGCAAACACCCACCCACACATACGCATACACACTGACACCCACATACACATGCACACACACAAGCACAAACACATGCACATACACACACACACACACACACACACACTTTCATTTGAAACATTGAGCCTGGAGGCTTCCGTATACTTGGCCAGTATCTTCAAGGTCACTGATGTTACTTCTCGTCTCTGCTGTGTGGGAGCCAGAGAGTGAGTCACCAGGGTGAATTCTGCCTCTGTAATACTACCAGATTGTGTTTGTCTCCGCTTCAAAGCTCCTTACTTTAACAGAATAGTATTTCTCCATCCCGCCCACCCAAACAGCAGTCTGGATGCGGAAAAGCAGCAGTTCCATGAACAACACTGTTCTTTCCTTAGGACTTCCCTTCCCCCACCTCAGAACACTAGCAAGACCTTCAGGGAAGCCATGAGGCCTCAAACTAGACAGGTTTGGCCAACTAGAGAGCACAGCTGGACCTCCCTCCCTCTCGTCCTTCCTCCCTTTCTTCTCCTCCTCTCCTCCTTTCTCCTATCCTCTTTCAGTTTTATCACATGATACTATATGCCTTTCTTGACCTCTCTTAATCATTCCTTGTCTCTGTAGGTCTTAATTGTCTTTTCTTTTCCATTCTTGAAAGAGTTTATGATTCTGAGTTTTCTGAGACACGAGAGACAGACTGAGGGGAGGGGTGCTTTAAACCCAGGATCTAGAGAGAAATAGCGAGGAGGAGAGAACAAGAGACAGAGAGAAAAAGACAGACAGACAGACAGACAGACAATCTTTCCCATTTCCATGATGTCATCATAAGCTCACCTGTACTAAACTCATGACCTTGGCATATTGGCGTATCTGCTGCACAGCAGCCACCATGGAAGGAAGAGTCAGTCAAAGGGACCCAGCCACAGCATTAAGTACTTTATATTCATATTTCCACTCCTATGACTAAAAGAAGCTGCACTAACTTGGTTTTGAGACAAGGTTTTGCTATGAAATGGTATATAACTCAGGTTGGCCCTGAACCTATGATCTTCCTGCCTCAGTCTCTTGGTTACAGAGATTACACTTGTGAACGACCAAGTTGTCTTAATCACCCGTAAGGTGAGATTCAAAGATTTGAAATAGCTTCCCCAGGACAGCAGGTAGTAGCAGAAATGAGGAAAATGATCATGTAGGTACCCGGACCATGACTTCTGCTGCTGTTATCGTTGTTAGTGCTGAGAGATCGAATATTAACCCATCTTTATTTCCCAGGGTTTCCGTGCCCTGAATTTATTTCAATGTATGGAATACATAAAAAGAGTATACTTTTCTCCGATCCTTCTTATGTTACTTGAGCCCAGGGTGACCTCTGGTTGTTGCCAGTGGTGTTTGGACTTACCTTCCCTGCACTAACACAGCACATCTTAGATTTCCTGCCAATCCTCATTCATGTCTGTGTCCTCCGGGCCTAGAAAAATAATGCAGCTTACCATCCATGCTGCGGCACTTGGGGGGAGAAAGGAATATTATTACTAGCCATGCTGGGCATACCAGGATGCACGGCTATCTTCTTCAGACAAAGTATAATGAAGCTGATGTCACCTGTGGACTAGGAGACTGCTTATAGTCCCGTCCTAACAAAACAAGAGAACAGGGTTGTAGGGGACGGAGGAGCCACTGCCAGACTCCAGCCTTTGTCTCAGTGGCAGCTGTTCCATAGACAGGTCTGGTTGTGTGTGGTGAAAGAAGGAAGGCAGAGAGAGCAGGAGTCACTAGAATCTTCATCTTCCCATGCCTGAAGAAAGCGGCAACCACACACGGTGACTCAATAGTCTCCCATCAAGCTGGGCGTCGCTGTGCAAGCCTGTAATCACAACATTCCTCAAACTGGGGCAGAAGAGAAGCTGGTTAGAGGCAGCCTGGGCTACATAGCAAAACCATGACCACCACCAGCACACCTCTTCTCCCCAAAAAAGTATTTGTTTTATTTTATTTTTATCTTATCTTTTTGTTTTGTTTTTGTTTTCGTTTTTCGAGACAGGGTTTCTCTGCAGCTTTGGAGTCAGTCCTAGAACTAGCTCTTGTAGACCAGGCTGGTCTCGAACTCACAGAGATCCGCCTGCCTCTGTCTCCCGAGTGCTGGGATTAAAGGCGTGCGCATCCACCGCCTGGCTCATTTTATTATTTTTTTTAAAAAATTTAAGTAATAATTTAAAATTATATTTACTATTAGAGGTAGGAGTGGGTCATAACATGAGTGTGGAGGTCAAAGGGCAACTTAGAAACTTGGAGTTGGTTCTCCCCTTCCACCTTTACATGGCTCTGGGGGTTAAACTCTGATCACCATGCCTGTAAAGCAAGCGCCTTTGCCTGCGAAGCCATTTAGTCATTCCCTCCACAGTCATTTTCATCATTTAAAATTACATTTATTTATTTATTTTTGGGGGGGCATGTGTGCACACATGTAGAAAGCAACTTCCAGCAGCCAATTCTCGCTATCCACCCAGAGGGCTCCTGGGATTGAACTCAGGTCTTTAGGCTTGGTGGCAGGCATTTTTACTGGCTTAGCCATCTTGCTGGCCAAATCATTTTTATCCTAACTGTGGATCCCAGCTCTACTCTAGATATGCTGAAAATATACTCTGCAGCAGGCTTGGGTAACTAACTGCATTTTTAATGTTCCTGTAAAAAAAAAAAAGAAAAAGAAATCATCTTTTTATCAAAGTGATACCAAATATTTGCACACTCATTCTACCCTGAGAGGTGCAAAGGAGGTTCCTGCTGGAGTCAATTGCTTGACTGTTTGCAACATTAGGATTTCTTCAGCGATGCCATCTCTGTGGCCTTCATCACTCACTATGTGAATCAAATAATTTAAACCACAGAAGCCTTTTCTCTAATTTTTTTGGGGGGGTTGGGGTTGCTGTGGGTTTAGTCAGAGATCATACATGTTAAGTATGTGTTTTCCCATAGAGAGACACTCTAGTACCTTAACTATGCTAACCTTGAATAATCTTAGCATAAATTCTTAGGGATTCTGAGCCATGAATATATACATCTATGCATATACATATATGTATATGTACACATATGGCTAAGAATATATTCTTAGCATCTTACATTGGATTAAGAAAAGAGAACATTTCAGTGCTTTCCGATCATCACAGTAATAACAGTTGCCATAAAATGAACAACATACATGTCAGTTATTCGCATACAATACGCCAAATATCTAAAGCCTGTAAGAAGGCACGCAACCTCTGCTTTATATTTGGAGAACCCCCAGCTCAGAGAAGTTGGGTGACCTGCCTGAGGCCATTCAGCCTGTGACTGGCAGAGCTTGAAATATTTGGGGAACTCGTAAGCGCTCTGTGAATACAGAAAAATGGTTATTGGAAGGCCAAGTCATGCGTGTGAGCCAGTATGCCCTTTGGAGAACAAGTCCTAGACACGGAGAGACCTGAGTGGTGGCGTCGAGACACACAGAGTCGTTTCTGCGATATAGACAGCGCCAAATAACCGGTTCGCGTTTGGGATAGCTTGGGTGCAGCTAAGTGTTTTTCAGGCTAGCCTGGGGATTTACTTCTCTTTTGTTGGCTGAGCTGCTGCACGGCTCTTTATTCATATTTTCAAGGCAGCACAAGCGCAGCGAATGTTCTCTAATTGCGCTCCCTTCCTGCATGCAGTACGCCTGCTCCTTCTGAGCTCCGCGGGCTGGTTCCATACGCAGCTCGTGTGGGGAAGGGCTGGTGGCAGCTGCAAGTTGGTGTGTGACACATTGAGTAGTCATATTTCTCTTCTCTGTGGCCCTCCAAAGCCCTTTCCAACATAACTTTTCCCCATCTGTTCTCGTTTGCACTGCATAATAGGGGACAGGTTTTGGAACTTGGGATTCAAAAAAAAAAATTAAGAGAAAATAAAAATGAGATGGAATTTGAGTAGAAAAAAAACTCACTGGCTTCCCCCCACCCCTCAATTGCTGGGATCATTACCAGAGTATTAAATCGATCAAGTTTTTGCCTACTTGATTCCTTTTACATGGTAGAGAGGAAAAGGGGTGGGGGAGAGAAAGAGAGAGAGAGAGTTCTCAAATTGCTTTCAATTGTCTGCATAGCAATAAGACAGGCAAGCACGGCCGAGCCAGGACACATCCAGCCTTGCCCATAACCTGGCTTAACTTTCCTCATATTTGTTCAGCTTCTTTAATAAGTGCATTAATTGTCTCATGCCCTGGGTTCCTCCTCTGAACAATGGATGCCAGATGGGGAGCTTAGAATATCTACAACCATATTCAGAAGCATTACAAGACCACCTCTGTGTTCTACACGATCTGGGAAACAATACAAACACCACATTTCTACATTTTGCCACAATACATTTTTCTTCTGTAAACTGGGGGGAGGGGGCCTGGGAGGCAGAGGGGAGGTGACTGCCAGGATACTCCCAATTTCACAGATATCTCGCTTAAGCTGAAGCTAACATAGGAGTTTAAGTTTGAAGAGTGAACACATTTAAGGAAGAATATTCAGTAAACAATAAACATGAATATGACAAAACAAAAAGGATACAAGAAAGCCTGCTTAGGAAGCAATTAGGGGCTGGGGGTGGAGCTCAGTTGGTAGAGTGCTTGTCTCTCATGCAGGAAGTTCATTCTCTGTCCTACAAGAGCAAAATAAAATAAAATAACTACGCATGCTGGTGATGCCTGTCATCCCAGCTCGGGAGGTAGAGGTTGGGGAATCAGAAATAGAAGGTCATCCTGGAGGCGTAGCAAGTTGAAGGCTAACCTGGACTACCTAAGCAGAGTGGCGTTTCTTTCATCCTTTTCTAAGGGTCTCTAAGAAAGTTTTATTATGGTGTCAGCCATAAGTTCCCAGTGTACCATTACTCACAGACCTGAGGTCACTGGCTCAGCAGGAGTTTATAGTCTTTTGAGGAGGCGTGCAGCCCTCCTTGACAAGCCGATGAAAGGTCGTGGTTTCCTTGGGAAAATATATATTCTTATGCTCCCATAAACCCGAATAGAATTTCTGGGTCCCCAAGATAATTTAGCACCCACCCGCGACTCCTGGGGGAGCAGGGAGCGTGCATTCATGGTTGTGTCTGCCTGCTTCGCGATTTTCTTAGGCTCCGAGGTCAGTGGTTGAGTCTTTAAACCTCATTTCTATATTTCTGTAAGGAACGCCATCTTCCCTTCCTCTTTGCAGATGCTGGGAAAAACAACCCAGCTTGCTGTCTGTGCTGATGAGACAGTACACATAGTGTTTACTCTCCAGACTCCCCCATGCCCGCTTTCTCAAAATCCAGATATACTATAAAAATATCTGTAGCTGAGACCTCTTGTTGGGTTTTTCCAGGTCAACTCCTTTTTGCTTGGGAGGTGCCGCTCCCTACTTCATTAATGTAGAAACTCTGAAAGCTGCCATTTCTGGAGTGCCTTTTACTGATCCATCCAGAGACTGGCATCTGTCACAGATAGACCAATTGGCATCCTGGTTTTGTGTACCAGAACCTCCGAAAAGAAGTACAAGGTGGGGCTGGTGAGATGGCTCAGTGGTTAAGAGCACTAAGTGGTCCTCCAAAGGACCCAGGGTTCAATTCCCAGCACCCACATGGCAGCTCACAGCTGTCTGTAACTCCACTTCCAGAGAATCTGACATTGTTATAGCAATGTGCATGAAATAAAGTTGTTTTTTTTTTTAAAGTACAAGGTGTGAGCCAGGGTAGGCTTCTCATTTGTTAATTCTGTACAGAAGAGCCAGGCCCACATGGGTTCAATGATACAGTTCCTCCCTAGCAGCTTCTTGGGAGGTAAATATTTTTTATAATCCCTTATGCATATTTTCCATAATTCTCAACCTCTTTTTCCCAAGTTCTCTTACTCATGAGAGAAGGGTGATGATAGTCAGAAAAACTATTCTTCTTTAATCTAGGGCGCACAATTACTATATAAAAAATCATTTTTGTTGGTAGTGGTCATTGAGATAGGAGCTCAAACTCACTGTGTAGCTGAGAATGCTCTTGAACTCCAGATCCTCCTGTCTTCCCAAGTGCAGGCTTACAGCACCATGCCCAGCACAGAAGAAGAATGATAAACAGATGCATTTACTGAAAGTACCCAGGCGCTGGGTTGTATTGCTGGAGGTTAGATGCATGCTCTCATTTCATAGCTCCACCTTCCTCTTGAGGCAGGTAGAATGATCCACTTCCCTGTGCAGGTAAGGAAATCGTTGCATAGACAGAAAGTTCTGGAACCAGCTGCAGCTTTAATACCTATTTTTTTTAACTCTCTAAAAGTATGATTTATTTCACTTAGTTTTGATTGTTAATTCTAGGGCAGAGATTTGCTACATAGTTCATGTGGCGTCAAGCTTGCCACCATCCTGCCTGAGTCTCAGTCTCCCCAGTGCAAGAATTCTAAGAGAGTAAATGTGACCTCTTCAATTTTGAATAACTAATTTATCACGTAGTCTGTAGCTCTGCTCAAAATATTAAAACGAGGGCCTGGAGAGTTAGCTTAGAGGTTAAGAGCACTTGCAGCTCTTCCGGAGGACCTAGTTTGGTTCCCAGCACCCACATTGCAGCTCACAAACACCTGTAACTCCAGTTCCAGGGAATCCAGCTCTGCAGGCACCTGAATATGGTGCACACCAGTTCATTCAGGCACACACTCCAGTTCCAGGGGAGATGCTGCCCTCTTCTGATCTCTGCTGGCACCAGACACACATGTGATGCACTTACATGTAGGCAGGCAGAAAACTCACATATATAAAATATATTAAATAAATATTTTTAAAAGCATTAAACCACATTGCCTTCCTCTTTCTTTTCCGATGTTTCCATGTTCCTACCCTATGGCTGGGGGTGTCTGTGCAGTAACGGCCAACAAAGAATGTGCATACTTGCTTTTACTGTCTTCTCTTTTGACTGAAATTATGTTGCATAGTATTTTCTTGCCCTGACAGGGATCTTTTTGTTTCATTTGCCAAAATATCAAGACGTTCACCTTGTATAATCCGTTGCTGTTTTCAAATGTTCTGACATTCAGTGTGGGGATAGATCGTCACTTAGTGACAAAGTATGTTCTGCTGCTGAACACCTAGGTCATCTCCACCTTTTGCTTTCCTGTTTAGCACTGCAGCAAGAACTTGGCATGCACCACCTTACAATTAAACATCTGTAGACATTGAAAGACATTTAACAGATACCAAGTATCTACAGCATAGAGCTACAAGGTGTGTGCGTTTATACTTTTGCAAGGATATTTCAGGCTGCCCTCCACAGACTTTGGACCTTCCTACCACACTGACCGTAACACGAGAGCAATGCAGTATTCTTTGTGAATTCAGGCTCTCCTACTCACTTCTGAAAGATTTTTCTTCCCAAAAATATCTCAGAAATGATTTATGAAAAAAAAATACAGAAGCTGGGATGTAGCTCATAGGTGGGGCCTTTACCTAGCAAAACACAGTGCTCTCAGTTCAGTTGCAACCAACACACACACACAAAGATGTACGTACACACACACACACACACACACTCACACATTTTGCTTTTCTTCCCTCCCTCCCTGCCTCTCTCCCTCCCTCTCTCTCTCTCTTCACACACACACACACACACACACACACACTTTGTTCTTTTTCTCCCTCCCCGCCTTCCTCCTTACATGATTAGTTTTAATATCCCCTGTTGTGTATTTTTCCCCTCCTTTGCTTAGAGCTCCCCCTACCTTCCAACGGAAGCTGAAGTTTGTGAGCTTGGAACCTTGATCAAATCTGACCTGCTAAGGGCTCTACTATCAGGTGGTTGACCTCTAAGCCTTGAACGTTAAGTTTTTCTATGGGGCTTTTAATGGCACCTCCCTATTTCCCACGACAACATCCCCTGACTGGAAAGACCCACCAAAAAGTTCCCTGCCTCCAACCTTCCTAATAGCACCCACACATAGCCCAACCCCTTGCAGATTCTCCCCATCCTTTTTTTTGTCTTTCTTTTTTTAAAAATTTATTTATTATGTATATAATATTCTGTCTGTGTGTATGTCTGCAGGCCAGAAGAGGTCACCAGACCTCAATACAGATGGTTGTGAGCCACCATGTGGTTGCTGGGAATTGAACTCAGGACCTTTGGAAGGGCAGGCAATGCTCTTAACCACTGAGCCATCTCTCCAGCCCTTCTTTTGTCTTTCTTTCCTTCCTTCCTTTCTTCCTTTTTTCCTTCCTTCCTCCCTCTCTCCCTCCCTCCCTTCCTCTCTCTCTCTCTTTCTTTCTTACATCCTTCCTTCCTTTCTTTCCTTTCTCTAATTTTTTTGACAAAGGTCTCACCATGTAATAGTCTATTGTTTGTCCTAGAATTCACTAGGTAGACCAGGCTGGCATGGGACTCAAAGATCCTCCTGCCTCTACCTCTCCAGTGCTGGGATTAAAGTCATGTGCCACCACATCTCCCTTTTTCTTTTCTTTTTAAGGACAGGGTCACTCCATGTAGCCCTGGCTTTTATGAAACTTCCTATGTAGCCCAGACAGGCCTTGAAGTCAACGTGATGGTGCATGTGAGTCACTAGCCTGGTTCTTTAGATTCTTTGGGAGGCTAATGACTGGGGAGTCTAAAACAGCCCCGCCTCCACTCATGGTAGAAGTGTCTAGGATCAGCAGAAATAAGTTTTGGAGAACCCTTGTATTCATGTGCATTTCAGATTTACAAAACACCCAAAGGAGCAACAATCTTCTTTAAAAAATCAACATGGTCCGGCATGATGGTGGCACAAGCCTTTAATCTCAGCACTCAGGAGGCAGCGAGTAGCAGGAGGATGTTTGTGAGTTGCAGATCTGTGGAGAAGGGGAGGGGTCTGCATAATGAAACCTTGTCTCCAAAGAGGGGGCAGACAAGATGATTTAATTAACAGTGACTGAAATTTGATAAATCTGTCTAAAAACTGCCCTCTATGATTAACTCAATAAAACATCTAAAGGACGAACAGACAGCCCTCACTCCCTCACACTCTTTTCGTCTCAGGCAAGAAGAACCAGGAGCAGTCTCCTCTTTGTAATGATAAAGCTTTGTCTTCCAGGCAACTTAAGTTCAGTTCTGAAACTTTCAAATGTGATTTTGCAGGCTTCTGTGAGTCAACTGCTACTGAATCACACAAAAGGGGCCTTTATTAATAAGCATATTCTGCTCATTGCAGAGAAAATGAATGCCTCAGAATAATTTGCCAAATATTTAACGAGAAAACAGAAAAAAAAAAAACAATGTGGTAAACAGACAAGGACGTGATGAGCTGTCTAGGTGCACCTGGTTCCAAAGACAATATTTAATGTGTAATCTGTTTCATCTGCTCAGGGAAGTGAGCGTAACTCTACCCTCTGCATCACATCTGCATTAAAATGAGGGGAGGCAGAGTCTCATCGCCATGCGTGGAAATTTATGCACACGCGTTGCCTTTTACATGGAGACAGCAATTATACCCCTAGAAATGCAGTCTGTGGGAGAAAATGACATATTCAAGGCTGGGGAACAAAAGCCTAAAGCTAAGGGGACATTAACGAGGTTGGGAACCCCCTCTCAACAATTAACATGATCATTTACAAAATCTGCAGTCTATAAAATTATTTTTAAAACATGTTTTTCAAAACAATGTGGCTTTCTTTTTTTCACTTTCCTAAAAAAATATTCATTAGCAGTCATAGAGAATCTGTTTAACTACTCCACACCAACAAATATTTTAAACTCTCATCAGAGATATCTAGCGATTAAAAAACAAAGTGGTAGATGACCATTGGCTTAACAGTCCTGAAGGAATGGGGTGGGGAGGGGGAGGGTGTGGGGTGGGAGTGTGCCTAAGACTTGTTTAAGCTTATATCAGAAAGTTGTATAGGCAGGTTTATACAGAAAGGAGGGAGGAAAGAAGGGTGGAAGGAAACAAGAAGGAAAGAAAGAAATGAAAACTATTAACTAATTTAAAAGAAAGCATTTGTTGGGCTGGAGAGATGGCTCAGAGGTTAAAAGCATTGCCTGTTCTTTCAGAGGTCCTGAGTTCAGTTCCCAGCAACCATATGGTGGCTCACAACCATCTGTAATGGGGCAGGCGTACACACACACAGAATATTGTATACATAATAAATAAATATTTAAAAAAAGATCCTGTCTTTTTTTTTTTTAAAGCATTTGTTGAGTGATTCTATTAAAGGAAAAAAAGCCACTGAAGTGGGTTCAAGTTTTTGCTTCTCCCATCCTCTCCGGAGACTTTACAGAATAGCAAGGAGGATTGTGTTGCCTGCCCTCGCTGCCCAGTTCCCTGTAGTAGCAGGGTAGGGATGTGGAGTGAGACGGGAGAATTAATATATGAAAGAAGCCAGTCAACAAAAACAGACTCGGCGTTCCTCTCCTTGGCTATCCTCGAACTTGCTCTGGAGACCAGGCTGGACTTGAACACACAGATCTGTCTGCCTCTGCCCTTGGAAGTACTGGGATTAAAGGTGTATACCACCACTACCCAGTTGGTCCAGCACTTCTGAGCTGTACCAGCCTACTTTCATTCTCTGGAATATCTTCTTTCATCTTTTTATAAGCATTGGTGTTTGATCTACATGTGTTTGTGAGGGATCCGGATCCACTGGAACTTGAGTTACAGACAGTTGTGAGCTGCCATGTGGGTGCTGGGAATTGAACATGGGTCCTCTGGAAGAGCAGCCAGTGCTCTTATCTGCTAAACCATCTCTCCAGCTCCACTTCTTTTTTCTTAATAAACCTTTTCTAGGACCTCATCATGTGCTTCTGCTATTTTTTTTTCCTTGGGATACAAGAACCTGGACATCTCAGCAGGTGTCCCTCCCTACTGTGACTGGACCTTAAACATCCCTAACATCCTCCTTTCTGGGCACATAGAAAAACCATATTTCATGTACCACCTGTTTTCAGGTATGGCTTTTGTCACCACCAAACTATATCCCTCCTAGACTAAGATAGAGCACCATGAGTCAACACAGTTGACCAATTGTTTTGCAAGTTCTCAGGTTTTTAATGCTTGACCTTCACATTTAGTGTTAGGTAACAGTTAGTGTATCTACTGGTAATCTGTAGTAATTTGTATGTACATAATTTTTATTAGTTTTTTTTTCAAAATATGAGTGAACACTCTACTTTTATTACTTTCATAGGAAGCTTATCATTTCAACTTAGGAAAGCTTTATTTTAAACCATTATTTAGAATGTATGTGTGTATTTGAAACTTTTATTAAACAGGGACATAAACATTACCAATTGTTCTTCTGGTTTCCTTCCTTCCTTCTTCTAAAACAGCCTCACCATGCAACCCTGGCTGGATCAAGTTGGCCTAGAACTCATAGAACTCTCCCAACTCTGCTGGGATTACACTTGTACCCTATACCTAGCTTCTTCTTTTCTAATTATCAATCTCTTGAAAAGAAAAAAGGGGCGGGGCAGTGGTGGCTCACGCCTTTAATTCCAGCACTTGGGAGGCAGAGGAAGGTGGATCTCTGTGAGTTCGAGATCAGCCTGGTCTACAAGAGCTAGTTCCAGAACAGTCTCCAAAGCTACAGAGAAACCCTGTCTTGAAAACAAAACAAAAAACAAAAACAAAAATAAAAACAAACAACAAAAAGGTAGAGGCTATATTAAATTAGTTCTAAATCGTTGTCATTATTTTGTTCCAAAGGTCTCATAGTGATGATAATAATACAATTTTTGCTTTATTCTTAAAAAAATCAAGTATCTAATGAAGACTGTTCTAAGTATTGTTACCAATGCCCAACTCCTAAGTGGATGAGAGTCACATGGGAGCAAACAATTCTTTGTGGAAATGTTGAATGGTTACTGAGACAGGGTTTCATACAGCTCAGCAAACCTCCAACCAGCTATGCCGCTTAGAAAGGGGGCCTTGAGTTCCTCAGCCACTTGCTGCCACCCACCAGGTGTCGGGATCTCAGGCAAGTGTCACTACTCTAGGTTCTGAACACTTGCCACCAAATCTGTGCTTAATTTGCCAACAGGAATCACAAACCCTTCTTACCAGCGAGGTAACTTCTTCCACAGAGCTCGTGAGAGGTACGGGGGAACAACTTTTGGATGGCCATTTTCTTCAGTAAATTGCTTTTTCCTTGCCCTTTACACCAAATATGCAGGGCTAATCACTGCTTCCCTTTGCCCTGAGGCCATTCCTTTCCCATCCCTAGCCTCTTCTCCATGACAAAGAGAACTAGGTGCTTTCAGAGTTCACGTCTTGAAACTCCAGCTTCTTACAGGTCAATAACATAATAACAATTACAGCTGAAGGGCTGTTAGAGTGGGTGGGACACTTGCTTCCTCCGTTCCAGAGTGGGTGTCTCTTTCGGACCCTAGAGGACCTGTGTTGTCTGTGGCGCCCTAGGAGGAACTGAGTCAACACACTCATCGGTTTGAAAACTCAGATTTGTCAACGAGAAAATGGAATTGAGATTGGAGCATTTCCTATTTGGGCAATATTTATTTCAAGACTGGGGTTATAAAGAGATGACTGAATTTAACTGAACAAAATTTATCTAGGTACTTAAGAAAACCAAAGATCATTTAATAATCCCCTTATTGGTAGTGGATGGTATTTCAGGAAGTTGCAATGAAGTAAGCACAATGTTGCTTTATCCAAGGAACTTCGCAACTGGTCTTCCTTATTCCTTGACCGACAATAGAAAATACTCCCCCAGAGAAGATGAACAGCCCTGCTCTGAGGATGGAGTGCTAATATTCAAGAGTTACTGATAGATTAGAATCTCTGTCTTGTTCTTAGTTAGCAAGCAAGAGCCCCCACAATATTCTTAATAAAAGTAACCCCAATACCACAACAGGATAAGCAAAGGGCATTAATTGAAAGAAAACTGGAAAACTACACGATGATGTGTGGGCAAGGTCCGGTATCATTCATAATAATCAAATTAGTTCAAACTAAAACAAATTTTGGGGGGATATTTGTGGTGCTGGGGATTGAACCTCAGGCTTCACATGAGGCAGGCAGGTGCTCCGCTACTCTGTTACCCAAACAGATCAAAACAGTTAACTGTAAAAGTTCCCTGTTGGACTGGATGGGGGTGGCCCATTTCTTAATCTCAGCACTCAGGAGGCAGAAGCAGGAGGATTTCTGTGAATTCGACACCAGTCTGGTCTACAGAGTGGGTTCCAGGACAGGCTCCAAAGCTACAGAGAAACCCTGCCTTGAAAAATCAAAAAACCAAAAACAACAACCACCCCCACCCTCACCACAACAGCAACAACAAAAGACCCCCCCCACCCCCAATTGACAAGGTCAGGGTTGGAGACAGTGTAAGAAAGCATGGTGGAAGACCCCTGTAATTTCAGTGTTTGGGAGTCAGAGATAGGAAGATCACTGTAATTTTGAGTCCAGCTGGTTTTACATAATGAGTAATAAGCCAGCCAGGGCTATAGAGTGAGACCCTGTCTCAAGTAAAATAAAATAATAAAATAAAAATTAAAAAAATTAAGAAAGAGAGAAAAGAAAACTCAAACACATTAATAGAAAGGACTCAGAAACTTAGCAATCAGAAATACGATCAGGATTGTACTCTTGGGGTTCTATCCTAAAGAAATAATGAGATGTGCCCAAAAGTTGTGTATAGTCACAGATCTTAGTCACACTCTCAGAGAATATCTAAGGACTTGGACAAATACTCAGAACACAACCAAAAAAGGAAAAGAATCTATGTGTCCTTATATATAATATGTGAATATTAATACAAAAGAACCAGGTAAAATTATCCCAATTATTTACTTACACTGTATATAGCAAAAATAATCTTACCTTCTTTGAAATACTCCTCTTTGCAGCGGGAGAGATAGATCAGTAGCTTAGAACTCTAGCTGCTATTCCAGAGAACTCAGGTTTGATCCCCAGCATCCACATGCTGGCTTACAACCAACTAAAATGCTAGTTCCAGGAGAATCTAACACCCTCTTTTGGCCTCTGCAGGCATTGTAGACATGAGGTATATAGACATACATGCACAGAAAACACACAGATACAAAATAAAATAATTTAAAAATGCTTTTCTCTATTTTTATTTTTAAAGTCCATGTGACAGGGGCTGGAGCGATGGCTCAGAGGTTAAGAGCATTGCCTGCTCTTCCAAAGGTCCTGAGTTCAATTTCCAGTCAACCACATGGTGGTTCACAACCATCTGTAATGGGGTCTGGTGCCCTCTTCTGGCCTGCAGACATACAGACAGAATAGTGTATACATAATAAATAAATATTTTTTAAAAAGTCCATGTGACATTATTTTTACTTTTAATTTCTAACAAATTTGTTTACTCTTATTGATAACTATTGTGAAAAATAAAGATATAAACCAATAATAAAAAGTATACGGTAGAATATCACTGGTATATAGAGGGTTCCCCTTGGAGGCAATGAAGGCAATTTAAAATTGATCTGCAGTGATAATTGAATTGAACTCTTGAAATGGGCAATGTGCACAGTATGAAAATTATTGTTCAAGGAGTCTGTGAAGATGGCTCAGTGGTTAAGAGCATATATGGCTCTTCCAGAGGACTGAAGTGAGATTTCCAGCATCCATGTCAGGCAGCTCACAATGCCTGTAACTCCAGCTCCAGGGAATCCAATGTCTTTGGATTCTGTGGGCATTTGCACATATGTACAAACACACATATACGTGGTTTAAAATCAAATAAATCTTCAAAGGGAATTACAGCTCAATATCATTTCTATTAAAAAGGTAGAGTTTGGGACTGGGTGTGCAGGCACATGTCTTTATTCCCAGCGCTTGGGAGGCTGTGAATTTGGAGCCAGCCTGGTCTTTAGTGAATTGTAGGCCAGCCCAAGGTACATAGTGAGTCCTTGTCATAAACAAACAAACAAGAAATAGGGGTATGTGGCTCTGTAGTTGAGGGCTTGCCCAGTCTGCCCAAGGCCCTGGGTTCAACCTATAGTGCATGCACTTGTGTGCATACGCATCCCTCTGCGCGCGCACACACACACACACACACACACACACACACACACACACACACACACACGGTACAAAGAGGACCTGCACTAACATAATCTCAAGATTATCACTGTTGGCATCTTTGTGCATAACCCTCTAAACTCATTTCTGTACAGCATACATAGTAGTCTAAAAATCTCAAAAATTGGGTCATAGAATGCATACCACTTAAGAAAGCATTTTTAATTACAACATGTATAATTTCATAATCAGAAAGTAAAATTGGACCAAAGGTTGGTTAGGAGAACCAAATTCTAGCCCCAGCCTTGCCTTAAGCAGTTGTGAAACTTTGAAAAGCTGTGTGTTTTGGGGACTAACTTTTCCAAAGATAATAGGCAGGGATGGGATCAGAGGAAGATCTCAGGAACCTCCCAAGCCCCCTAAGAGGATGACACAGTAAAAATAGTCTTGGGAGTAACAATTTTATTGTAACAGAAAAGACTGTTTATCAAAGGATGACTAGGGAACATCCAGATACATTGTGACATTAATTAAAAACAAAAAGCACAGAAGAGTGTATACTATGTTACCAGTTGTGACAAAGCAAAAGAAAACACATGTAATTGTTCCTATTTCTAGAACATTTCTGAAAGGATACATGGCAGCTGGCAAAGCGAGGAAACTGGTTCTTTGTGCTTGCTTCACTACAGTCTGTCCTTTTGTCCTTGTGTGTGTTCTATCATTCATTTGCTCATGGGTTTGGCCTTTGTGATTGAACCCAAGGCTTTGAACAACGGCAAGACGAGCACTGTGGTACATCCCAGCCCCTTGAATGATCTTTGCAAATGCCACCAACAAAACCACATGAAGACAAAAACCTTGCTAACAAGGCCTATGGATGTCTTGTGTAACGAGAGCTAAAGAATTTACTTCCTGGTGTTAACCCAATTGATCACTTCCCTTTCCATGACTGGTGAGACCCACATGGTTTGAACTTGGTCTGGTGACCTCAGACTCGTCCTGTGGTCATTTCCATCAGCCTTCATCCCACTGGGTCCAAAAGGCTTTCTGGGAGTTCCTAAAAATCTTGAGCTCTTTACTCTCAGAGAGGTCAAATGCCGGAATCCAGCGAAAGTCTGGGATTTCAGAACTGAGAGGTCTTCAAGACGCAGCTGAGCCCTGGCTCCACACCAGCGGAGAATAGTGGAGGCTCTGAAATCTGAAGTTACTTGCATAAGGTCACATGGCTAGTTCTCCACTATATGTAATTAACCTTAGTAGCTGCTCTCTGGAGTTTCATTCAAATAAAGTAGGTTAATAAAAAGGAAGTGCCTGCATTTTAGATATGGTTAGAATTGGGGCCACATTAGGCCTTAGAAAATTAATTTGATTTCTTATCTATGACAATGTCTTCACAGTGCAAACGCTCAGAGAAAAATCAGGAAAAGGAATAGTCTATAAAAACGAAAACCACCTTGATTCAGAATTCTACCATGCTGAAATTTGAAATGTATTTGCTTAATTTGATGAAGAAATTGATTTGATCTCCCTAACCGCATTTATCCGAGGGACTCATGGGACTGGCTTTTGAAGCCCACATCTAGACAATGAAGCTACATTAACCATAGTTAAGTAAGTTAAAAAAAAAAAAACTCTAGGAAGTTCAGAGTTAGGACCTCAGGAAAGATTAAGTGAATCTAGCTGTCAAGGATGCTGGGAGTCTGAAATGCCAGCCAAGGTGGCAGAGCCTTGGGAAACAATTTCCTTTCTCAAAGAAAGAAACCTACAAGTAGAGCACGTGCGTGCGCATACACACACACACACACACACACACATACGCACACAGAGACACATAGACACACACACAGACACATGGACACACACTCAGAGACACACAGACACAGACAGACAGACAGACAGACAGACAGACAGACACACACACACACACACACACACATCAAGGCTGAAACTTCAGTGCTGCACCTCCCACTTCAGAAATACATATCCATATATCCATATGCATTCTTCACCAGCGGGATTCTGTCCCATGACTGTCAGATCCTTTGAAAATATGTGCATTTCTATTTTTATAATGTTTATTATTTCTGCTTATTAAAGTCATGCTATAGAATAATTGGAACAGAGAGACCTGGAAAGAAAGGATCAGAAAGCACATTTCTGGTGTATAGAAGGTGTCTCTAGATTGTCAGACAGGGTCTCTGTAGCCCAGGCTTGCCTGTCACTTACCAGGTAGCCCAAACTGATCTCAGACTTGCAGCAATTCTCCTGCCTCAGAGAGAAAGAGACACCCAGAACGAGTCAAAAAGAGAGGGAGGGAGAGAGAGAAGGAGGAGGAGGAGGAGGGGGAGCAAGTAAAAAGGAAGAGAGAGAGAGAGAGAGAGAGAGAGAGAGAGAGAGAAGAGGGAGCAAGAAAAAGATATAGAGAGGCACTCAATTTTCTGAAATATTTTTTGTAAAGTTGTATGTGTGTGTGTGTGTGTGTGTGTGTGTGTGTGTGTTGACAGTATCTTACCCTGTTGCCCTCCACTGTAATCATTATTAGTATTGAGATGGGTCTCTCCATGTAATACTGGCTGTCCTGAAGCTCACTATATAGACCAGGCTGGCCTCAAATTCAGAGAACGGCCTGTCACTGCCTTCCTAGTGCTTGGTTTAAAGGTGTGTGCCACAACCCACCACACACATACTTTTTGAATGGCCATCTCTCTGAATCCAAAATTCACCTATTGGCTAGACTGGCTGACCAATGAGCTCCAGGGATCTTCCTATCTCTGCTGAGCCAGCGCTGGGGTTTCAGGGGCAGGCTCCTGATCTTAGATCCAGTGCTTAGATCCGCTATGATCTAAGCTATGTCCCGATGCTTGCTCAGCAAACCACCTGTTGGGTCATCTCCCTCTTGTTCTTTTGTCCTTTGCATCTCTGTGAGAGGGAGAGACAGTTATGACATGATGGAGTCAAAATGTATATTTTTAATTTAGAACTCATTGTTGGCATCTCCAAAGTTATAAGATGATTATTATTTTCTTAGCATGAATTCTTGAGGTACAATTATAGTGCCAAAGGGTATAAATATTCTTAAGATGTTGACATATATCACATGATTATCTTTTATAAATTATTTTTCAGTTTGCAATTTCCTCAGAAACTATTAAATCAATTTTACCAACAGAAGCATGCTTAGTTATTGACAAAAGCTATGCAATATTTGCATGGACTATTTTATTTGTATTGTATTGCCTTTCCTTCAGTATTTATCACTTTATTTATTTGTTTATTTTATAAGGCATGGTCTGTCTATGTAGGTCTGGGAACTCCTTATGTAGACAAGGCTGGCCTCGAACTCACAGAGATCCTATCTCTGTCTCTCAAAAGGAATACTATCACTATGCCCTGTTGACCTTTTTTTTCAGTTTCTCCAGTTCTTAAAGGATAAGCATTCCAAATTCTCACACATAATCACTTTGATTTTCATCAAATTTGACTTTTAATTAGAGGGTCCATTTTGTTGATTTTAAGTTCTTTGTACATCAAAATTTTTAACACTTTTGGATATCCATTGTGAATAATTTCATTGTTTCCCCTTTATTTGATTATTCTTTGAACAATTTTGGGGAAGAGTTTTACATAGTCAATTCAATCAATTATCATTTATTCTATGTTTTCTATTTAGAAAGTAACTTTCTTTCTAAAAAATAAGAATTTATTTACTCTTGCTTTCAATTAACTCATTATTTAAAACAATTTAACTCTTATCTTGGTGGTGCTATGTACCTATAGTCTAAGTGACTGGGAAAAAGGCTGAGGTGGTGGGCCCCTTGAGCTCAGAAGTTCTAGACCAGAGTGACCCCCCCCACATTCTATTGATTCATTGTATAAATATTTCAGAACTGATGCTAGCAGACACTAACAGAATTTTTCCAAAGTGTCTCAACAGGGTTTAATAAATAATTTTTTTTTTAAAATCACACTTGGCCCCAAGTTATACACTGCTGTGTTAGAAAAAACTGTAACAACACCTGGCATGAAAAATGGACAGCTTCAGAAAGTCCTGTGTGGTGCCCACACTTCATTGAGTACAGTAGCTGACCAATAAACTCATATGAAACACACAACTAATGAGTCACAAATACAGTTGGAAAATATAAACAAGCAACAATGTTCTTAATGATTCTCATTGTTTCCAATGTTCTTGATGATTCTCATTGTTTCCACTTGGGAAGGAAGGTGAAAAGTCGGGGTTTTTAGTTGTCACTTTAGCTTGAGGTCCTCTTCTATCTCCCACTGTCAGTATCAAGTCATTCCCATCTTTAGATCATGGCATTAGTTTTGTGATTAGTTTTGTCACAACATTAGGACTAAATTTCCTATCTCAAGGCCTTTCAGTTCGTGATTCCACAAAACAGTTACAATGAAATGGATCAGTTTTTTTTTTTTCACACTTGAGTGATGTACAGACACCTTTAAAAGGCAAAAAGATTCCTATGGATTGCCAATTACACTATTTTTATTAAAGTGTCCCTGCCATTAGAGGTATATAACAAAAAGGCTGTGGTCTAGAATATGCATGATACTAATTAATTTCTTTAATATGACTTTCTTTTTTTTTAAAAAAAAGATTTATTTATTTATTATGTATACAGTGTTCTATCTGCATGTAAGCCTACAGGTCATTATAGATGGTTTGTAAGCCACCATGTGGACACTGGGAATTCAACTCAGGACCTCTGGAACTAACAGGCAGTGCTTTTAACTCTCTGAGCCATCTCTCCAGACCCTAATATGACTTTCTTTTCACACACTGTAATTACAGCAAAGACACAAATCTCCTGGACTAGGAGAAATTGGGGTGGGGGCAGAAGAGCAAATTCATGTCTGACAATAGAATCTGGAGACTCACTGAACCTCAAACCCCATGGAACCCTCAAAGCTCTCTCTCTAGGCCGTGTGAATGCTCACCTGGACTCCAGGGCTCAACTTAAATGGGAATGGTCACTAGCCTAGATATCAGCTAATCTGATCGGTTTGTGATCATCAAAACCAAAGGAGACACAAATTATAAACCCAACTTTCTCTAATGATAGCATCCTGTAGAGTAGAAATGCCTATCCTCATCACAAACAGGATGCTATTGCTAGGAAGGACGAAGTGGGTTTTGGTTGTTTGCTTTTCTTTTTAGCTGTCTACAAGGATTTTATATGCTCAACACTGATTCAACAGACTATCAGAATCTGTTTGTTGCTTCAACCAGTAGCCTTTATTTTTCTTCTAGAACCCTTTAGAAGCTGAGCTGCCGCACACTGCCAGGATCTTTCCCAACGCTTCTAGTCCAGGAGCACCTCGCCAACATTATTTGAGAGAATTTGTTTTGGGAAGTTGGTAAGCCTAACAAAACTGATGTCTGCTTGATGCATTTAAATAAAACATGTTCTTCTATCCCATCATAAAATGTAAACTCTGGAACCAACAGGAAATGGCTTCAAGATACAAATGACTCAATTCAGCTATCTAAATATTTTAAATGAAAAGAATTAAAAACATTACAATTTCTGGCAAGTATTCCTTACAACCTCGAGTGTGGAAAGGATGTGGTTATTACTTGTAGGATTAAAAGCTTAACTATAAAACTGAAGCTGTCTGCAAAATCTTATGGAATCAATTCCCCACATTTTATAGAAAAATAGCATACAGGGCTCTTAGGTTGCTCAAGACCCTATTTCCTAATAGTTTTTGAAATCTGTTGACTTTTAGAAATGAACATGTTGATCTGGGCGTAAAGGAGGAGGATATGCGGAAAACAGAGAAGGTGCCAATTCACAATGCAGCAGGCAGTTAATTAAGAGGAGTCGGGCTCCCTGAAACATATGACTGAGATTGGAGAAGCTTAGACTGACAGAAGATTTATTTCCTCCAAGTTGCTCTAAGGGTGTGATTTCTCTCTTTCTTTCTTTCTTTCTTTCTTTCTTTCTTTCTTTCTTTCTTTCTTTCTTTCTTTCTTTCTTTCTTTCTTTCTTTTTCTCCACTAGGGTTAAATCAGTGGGTTGGCTCTTGGGGTGGAGGAGGCAGTGATTTCCAACAGGGCACTTTTGTACTCCAGAGATATCTGGTTGTCACTGTTGTGATGGGAGAGGTGTCCTATGGAATCTAGTGAGTACAAGTCAAGGATGCTGCTAAATATATTTCAACATGTAGAATGGCAAACCAGTTATCCAGCTCAAAGTACCAACAGCGCCATGGTTGAGAAATCCTGGAACAAGGTCCCTATGCCAGAGGGCCTCGCCCTATGTGCACAGGGCTTGTGAGAAGTTGTATCTTTGTCTGCTCTCTTATTTTACATATACATATGTACACACAAGTACAGTACAAGGCCACAAAGTACTACACAGAGTCCTCCCATACAACCTCATAGAATACCGGGTAGTCACAGGAGAGCTGTTAGAAGGTCTTGAGCTAGCCACAGTAAGAACACATGCGACAGTAGCTGCCCAAAGCAGGTCAAGCTCCATCAATTCACCTATCTACCTTTCAGCAAGCCTTTATTAAACTAAATTCACACACACAACCCTGCCAGGCAAGGTGATATATGACAAACAATCAAACCCGCTGCCTGACCTCCTGGAGGGGACTGTAAACGTTTGGAGGACTAAAAGCATACACCAGCTTGAAGAGGTAGCTGCATTGGAGCCTTACAACCACTGGCTGCCATTTTCCCTTCTTCGGTTAAAAGTGTGTCCAAGGTCACAAACAGTGAGTGACCGACTCTTCTGCTAAACGTCACTGAGGGCTCTGTTGCATTGTTTGATTGAGCAGGGATACAGATTGGTACTCTTGCCTTGATGTGACCTGGAGTTTCCTCTCCAGATCTCCACCAAATATAACTACATGGCCTTTCTAAATGAACCATCCAAACACAAAAGAACCAACAAGCTCCTCGTCTTTTTGCTTACACAACACCTGAAGGCTACTCTCTAGCTGTTCCTTGCATATATGCCTGTGTTACTAGGTCGACTGCAAACTCCTGCAAAGGCCAGATCTTCCATTTCCTTTGCAACCTTCTGCAGTGCTGCAGCCAACGACCCAATAAATGCCCTCTGCATGAAGGGACCTGTAGGGATAAAAAATACTTCATGGTTTTCCCATTTATTGGTGTCACGATTTTACTTTGCTTTGTGAGAGGATTGTACAATATAAGCTTCTAGAGGGCAGAGGAAATGGTTTGGTGCTTCCACACACTAAGCGGGCACCATGTAAAATCTGATCCTTGCTTTTTTTTTTTTTTTTTTTGATGCCCCGGATAATATTAGCACACTGGGGTGTTTTTGTGTATCTAAGGACCGAGGTTGACAGCCTCTCTGCGGCGGGGAATGTTCCTTCCTTCCCACTGTAAAGCTCCCATGGCGCCTAGGACAGGGCGGGATTATTGCAAAAGCCCCCTTCCCCCGACTTGCTTATTATTATTACCAAGGAAGCAGACTGCGAAAATGGCAAACGCTTCATAACCCCAGACCCTGCGAGGAAATGAGCAGAGTGGAAGGGGATCAGCAGGCAGGGGCAGCAATGGCTGCTTTGAACATCCACCCCCTCCGCCTGACACGCAGGGTTGGAGATGAGTGCACGAGCCCCCGCAGTCCCAGGCAGGCTGCCTGCCGCTCACCCGCCCCGCGCCCCGGGAGCTGTCCAGACGGCCCCGCCCGCGCCTACCTGGCCGCTCCCCGCGCCGCGCTCCTCCCCCCGCGTCCCGCCAGCCCTGCTCATGGCAGCCCGCAGCCGGGGCGGCCCGAGGGGTCGGGGGTCGGGGCGACGGGCGAGCGCAGCTAGGCTGGCGGACTCCCCGGGGCCGGGCGCCTGCAGGGGGCGCGAGGAGCGCCCCGCCCCGCCGCCGGCCCTCTCCCTCCCGGCTCCCTGGATCCGCGCCGGGAGGAAATGATGTGTTGCTGCCTGGTTAATCACAGCTCCAGACACTCATTGGCCGAGCGCTCCGCAGCCACTTCCTCCTCCTCCTCCCGCTCCTCCCGCTCCAGCTCCCGGTCGCTGCCGCCGCCGCCGCCGCCCCCAAGCGCTGGGGCAACTTTGCCGCCGCCGGCTCCCCGCCGCCCCCGGCCGAGCCCCGCGTCGCCGCAAGTTTCCTCCGCCCTCCTCCCCGCCCTTCGCCTCCCGCCCCGCGCCAGTCGTCTTCCCGGCTCCAGCCCGAGCCCTGCCGCCAGCCTGCGTGCGCCCCGGCTCCGTGGCTGCCAGCCTCCCGCCCCGTGCCGCGCCGCGCTCCGCCGCCGCCGCCGCCGGGGCCACCCGCCCGCGGCTCGCGGAGTTCCGGGCTCCTCGCTGGCTGCAGCGCCCCGCCCCGCCCCGCGCCTCCCGCGCCGCCCTGCAGCGCCCCGCCGCCTCGCGCTCTCCGCCTCCCCGGGTTCAGCACCCGGCCGCCGCTGGACCAGAGGTGAGGACAGGTCGCCGGCCGCGCCGCCGGAACGGGGAGGATCGAAGGAGGAGGAGGGGGAGGGAACCTAGCTGGAGGCGAAGCCGGGTTCGGGGGTGGAGGGTGGGCGTCTCGGTGCCTCCCCCTCGCTTTCATTCTTTCTCCGGCAAGCTGCGTGCCCTCTCGACAGGGGGAAGCCGCTGCGGAACGAAACTGTCTTGCTATGGGCCTCGGCTGCGGGTGGGATCCGGGGAGGGCAGAGGCTTGGAGCTGGGGGCTCGAGTGTGCTCGGGTGTGCGAAGGGTGAACTCCTGCAGGGTGTGCGCCTCGGACTTAAAAATCGATCTGGCCTCCCGGCCCCGGGCTCACCTTCCAAGCTGAGCTTGGCAGACTAAAGAGATTGGCGAATCACCCCCACCCTCAAAATATCCATCCCTTCCAAGAGGAATTTTCTGCTGGAGAGACAGCCAATAAACTCTGTTCAACTCCCTCCCTCCCTCTGTCCTTCCTAGCTGCAGTTTCAAAAAGCTTCAAAGCCAGGAATGTGGGATTCATCTTGCGATCCCCAGAAGGCAGATGTGGTTACAGATGTTGCACGGTACTTTGCCAAGTTTAAAACCCTTCCTTCAACACTAACCAAAACAACGAGGCTAGAACCTTAGGCGCTCTGGGGAGAACTGTGGGCCTCTGGGTCACTGCGTGCATGGACTTCCGTCTGGTTCAGAGACTGGCTTGGCTCTGTCCAGTTTGTGCCAGATACGTCTCCCATCCTTCCCTACCTCCCTTTACCCCTGGAGTTCTGAACAACCACCCCCTTGCATGGCAGAGGAGCTGTGGAGGAAGCTACTTGAAAAAGAAAAGAAAAGAAAAACCCATCCATTTTGTAGCAGAAGAAAAGTGTTGGTTAAAAAGTTGTCATTCATTTGGTGTTTGGAGAGAGGCAGACTGTAATGCAGTGGATTTGTTCCCTTTATTGGCTTTTTCTTCTTTGCGGTTTAGGTGAATGGTGTGAGATGATGGGAAATATCTCTGATCCCACACATGTTTAATGTAATTGTATGTATATGTATTTATGTTTGCATAGCTATGTAATTTTTGAAAAAATAAATCCTCCAAATTGAGACCTAACCCAGTGAGTTTAAAGAATCCTGTTCCTGAGAGGCAGACTGCTCTGACAGCCCAAGGGAAGGCGGTGGCAAAAAATAGACACCACCTCCCTTTTCCCCAAAAAATTCTTCCTGGAAAGGTGGTGTTAAGAAACTTCAGAGATGGGCTGATCCAAGTGGCGGGCCTTAAATGGAAACACTATAGTATGTCCTGGCACTAGTCTCTGGAGGTGGGTTGCTGGCCGGGGGCCCAGGCTTGGGCAGGCGGCAGACACTAGACTTGTGCTGACCTCAGACACTGTCTTGCCATGCTGCTCTACAGTTGGCACACTGCTTAAGTATGAAGCCCAGGCCTCACCCATGGCACTCCTGGAGACAGTGCGGTCACGAGGTTATTTTAAGTCTGGATAGGCTCTGGATTACCATCCTAAAATCCAATCCCTTGTTCTGTGATTTGGTTACTTTTGTTTTCTGTCCTGGGGCTGATGAATGGAAGGAAGTGTTCTGGGGCTGAGTTGGGAGCCTTAGGTTGCTGTCGCTTTGTAATGGGCCATAGCATCTCTGCTGCCATTGTATATGTGAATCCTCCGAGGTGATGAGTGATGACGAGATAAACCCTGGCTAGACGGCAGAGATCAAGGACCGGCATGGGCATGCGCTGGCTTTGTGCTCTCTCTTCCACTGTGTTGCTGAGTTTTGCTGGAAACAGAGCGGTTTTTAGATCAAACTTGATTGAGATAATAGTCTTAGAACTTTTGCACATTGGACTAAAAGTGATCACTTGAATCTGAATAAATTTCTTATAATTGCTAAGTAATTACAGAGAATATTAAGGATGTGGAGCTAAAATGCCATATTCAGGAATGTAATGCGTTTCAGGAGTGAGGAACTTAATTTGATTAATAGCATTGTAATGAGTGCCCTCCCCTCCAGACTGGTAATTTACCGAGTTTTCTTCCTGCACTCAGGCAACGGGTAACAGTGGCTGAGTTGATAATAGAGGGTATCTTACCCACGCTGTGCTCTTCCCAAGGTTGGACTGCGATTTGGTCATGGTAGGCTTCTAGGTATTTCTTTAGGTTGGATGGAGTAGTCAGCAGAGTCAAGGGAGAGACGGGACAGAAATGGATTTGAAAAATGATCTTGCTCTCCAAGGTCACAAAGTAAAGAAAGAATCAATGCTGGGACCTGATTGCTCCTCTGTGGCTTGCTTGACTTGGTGGGTACTCTATCACGATCCATTTTTGTGTGATCGAATCTCATGTCCAGCTCACCAGGGATTATGGAGAAGCAAAGTATGAGTGGGGGCCAAACCCTTTGATATGCTCATGTAGAGTTAATGATAGGATGATGGGATGTGCTGAGTATGAGCCATGCAGCGTGCCCACCTCCATATGAACACTTTGCACGCTTTACTTCTTGTGCTTCTCCAGTAGGAACCTGAGGCTCGGCAGATTTAGACTGGGGCGTTCATATTTGACCTAGGATTCAGTGGGACTCCAGAACACATGTCCCAGGCTCTTGTCGCCAGTGGTTGTCAAACTTTTTTTTTTTTTTTTTGCAAGCTCAGTGTCACATAACTTTAATTATTTCATATCGCGCTTCTTCGGTTTTAGATTTATTTATTTTTATTTTATGTTGATGAGTGTTTTGCCTGCGTGTATGTCTGTATACCTCATGCAGTGTCTGTGCAGGCCAGAGGAGGGTGTTGGATCCTCTGAAATTGGTGTTATGAACCCTTGCTAGGTGCCGTGTAGATGCTGGGAATCGAACCTGGGTACTTTGGAAGAGCAGCCAGTGCTCTTAGCTTCTAAGCCATCTCTCCAGCCCCCTTTAATATTTTTCTTTAAAAAAAAAACCTCAATAACTTAAAAACACTATCTTTTAAGAAGCAGCCAGCTCTTGGGTTAGGAAACAAGGCAATCATGAAGATGGAATCCTACTTATACCGAACCCTCAAGTACAAGGCAGTGGTTATGTATGCTTGTGCTACAGAGACCTGGGGTAAGGGCGAAGAAGGTCACACTATTGGTGACATTCAGATTTTTTGATTAGGAATCGAGTTCATGGGTGCTGATTTTAGTTTTACACTTCATAAGCTACATACATGCTACATTTTTTTTCTGTGAAACGATAAAGAAATTAAACATGGTAATTAGCATAATGATTACTTGGGGGACTACTTCACTGCACTTTGCTGACTGTAGCCCTTGGCTTGCTTCCTTGCACGAAGGAGACACCTTTACTATTGGCTGGTTGACAAAACCATGGGTAATCATTTTAAGCTGATGGTTAAACCGAGTAAAGTTGAGGTATTGCTCCTGTCTGTTTTCTGCTCCTTCTGCCCTCATCCCCCGTATCATGAGTGCTGGGATAGCTTGGGATTTGCAGCGGTTTCTCCTGAGAGGTGTGGGCTGCCCTGCAGCTGGCCCTTTTCAGCGTCACCTTGTGTTGTATGTCTCGTCTCCAGGATGGGGCACAGAATGGAGTCACAAGCATTTACGTGCTTGCATGTGAAGCGAAGGGACTGCTCAGGACTGGAGTGCTGTTGGAGCACTCCTGGGTGGAGCAGTGCCTTGGGAAAGTGTTGGTAGTGTTAAGTTGGGGAGGCTGGGCAGTGAAGCCATCTGAGATTTTAATTGGAATCCACATTCTCCTGTGTTATTTTCCCAAGCAAGTTTTGGGCACTGTGGCTTTATTCCTGGAAATGAGGATTTGGAATTAGGTTTCCTGGTACAAAATGTCTTCTTTGATCTTTTGGAATGAAAACTCGGTGTTTTTTTCCCCTTCCTATGGCCAGTTGTAGCTCAGAAGATCCAAAGGAAAGATTGACCTCTTTTTTTAAAAAGCCATTCTTGATGGTCCTGCTAGTTTAAGAATCAGAAGCCCAGGGGGCTGGAGAGATGGCGCAATGTTGATAGCCCTGACCGCTCTTCCAGAGGACCTGGATTCAATTCCCAGCACCCACATGGCAGCTCACAACTGTCTGTAACTCCAGTTCCAGGGGACCCAGCATTCATGACAAAACACCAGTGCTCATTAAAAAAAGAAAAAAAAAAAAGAAAAATCAGAAACCCCAAACTAGGATTTGTCTGTTGCAAAGTACAATTTAATGAAAGCCTCTGTAGGAAAAAGTTTCATGGAATTGGTTTGGCTGGTGCATCCTGGCTTTTAGTTGAGATGGGGGTGGTTCCCCCCCCTCCGCACCCAAACTAACTAATAAGAGACCCATCAGGAAAAAAAAAAAAAAGGGAGGTTGCGGTGGTAGCCTAGTGGTTCAAGACCCTGCATCACCACTGGGGGGCAGGGGGGACAGGGAGAAGAAAACTCAGCTTCCTTGATAAAAATGAACACACACATCCACCCTCCCCACTATTCACAAGTACTCTCCCAGGCAGGCTTGGGAACCTGAGCCTGTTTGTGAGGATCTTCCCAGGTCCTGAGAGCTCTGTTTGCCAGTTTCCACTGCTTCATTGTTTGACTTTGGGGTTTTCGGTCTCAGACCAACATTCCACTTTGCCCATTAGGGTTGCTTCACTGTTTACTCTGGGTGCTTGGCCTTTATTTCAGTGACTGGGAAAGCCATTTCAGATTCCGCTCTTTCTAAGTTCTGCGCAGATACATGTAGTAGCTGAAGGTTGTTTGGGGGCAGAGGGCAAAGTAAGCAGCCATAGCACAGCTGTCCTGTTGGGTCTCCCAAGGGCCAACTCTCCACCCACCCTAAGGCCCGACCTTGACTGGTCTGGCTCTCTCTCACCTTGCCCTTTCTTTGGGGAAAGTCAGAAATCTCACCTCAAGGGAGACTGCATCCTGCTTTTCTCAGCCCAGCTATATTCTAAGCATTGCATCAGCCCCCCCCCCTTGGGCCTCGAATCGTCTCTTAAAGATGTTGACCTGAGAGTTAGTCATACTTTATTTTATTCTTTCCCTGTGGTTCATTGCCTTTCACTGACTTCAGACCTTTTCAGTTGTCCTGCTGGCTGCCCTCAAGGCAAGGACTATGTCTTTCTTATCTTTTGTGTATCTTGTACATCTAACCCGATACTAGATCAGAAAACCAATACTTTTCCTTGGATAAATTTTAAAGAAGATTCATTTTAGTTTTAACTCTCTCTCTCTCTCTCTCTCTCTCTCTCTGTGTGTGTGTGTGTGTGTGTGTGTGTGTGTGTGCACATGAATGCAGGTGCCTGCAAAGTCCAGTAGAGGGCATTAGACCCTCTGGAGCTGGGTTACAAGTAGTTGGGGACTGTCTAATGTAGATGCTAGAAACCAAACTTGGGCTGTGTAAGAGCACTATATGCTCTTAACTGCTGGGCCATCTTTCCAGCAATAGGGAGTGCTTTCTTAATCCTGAGAGGATAAAGGGATGACTGCATGTTATGCGTGTAAAGGGACCCTGCGTTTAATAAAGGGGACATCACAGAGAAGATAACAGTCTTGATACCTGGTCCCTCTGCATGGATGGGAAGCAAGTGGAAGACATACAGAGTGTATTTGGTACCCCTGCCCTGTTTTTATCTCTGTGATGATGATAAAACCCAGGGCCTCACTCCTCATAATGTGCTCTACGACTGAGTCCCTTCTTTTACCCTTGGCTCTAGCTTGTACTTAGTAATTTCAGCAAATATTTATTTATTTTAATTTTTTTATTTTAAAGAATTTATGTGCATTGGTATTTTGCCTGCATGCCTGTAGGAGGGTATCTGCTCCCCCGGAACTGGAGTTATAGGCAGTTGTGAGCTACCATGTGGGTGCTGGGAATTGAATCCAGGTCCTCTGGAAGAGCAGCCAATGCTCTTAACTATTGAGCTCCCTCAGTAAATATTTATTGCCTTTTTTTTTTTTTGCATACATTTCCTTCTCTGTGACTAGGTAAGGGAGACACTTCTATTCCGGGGAAGAACATTTTTTTAACTCATTTTTTTTTTTTTGTTTCCACCACCACAAGGAATCCTGCATTAATGTGGGACTCAAACACTGGTTAATCGAGCCCTTTATTCTGATTTTCTCCTGTGACAAGTGTGCATTCCTAAAGAATTGGCCGTGACAACTGAATACTAGACAGTGATTATGTCAGAGGGAAAGAAAGACTGTGGACATGCTAGGTGGTGGTGGTACACACCTTTAATCCCAGCACTCTGCAGCAGTGGCAGGCAGATCTCTGTGAGTTCGAGGCCAGCCTGGTCAACAGAGGGAGTTTCAGGACAGCCAGGGCTACATTGGGAAACCTTGGCTCAAAAAAAAAAAAAAAATTGTCAAGGAAAAGAATGTAGATGACCTTTTTGGAAAATGTATAGAGTCCAAAGCAAGCTCCTCTTTTACTGCATTTTAGGGGCTGAATTTGAGTGGATGTAACCACAGGGAACTGTTCAACCTGAACACTTGTTGCCTGGGCAGTTTGGTGACCTGTGAAAGCCAGTATTGGCCGTTCGTGGTTACACTGCAGCATAGCTGCCATTGAAAAACAAGATTGCCCTAGGTTTTGCTTCTGCTTTAGCTGATGGAAGAATTATTGATTGAACCACTAAAAACATAACCTTGCATTTTATAAGAAATAGACCAATGGAATAAAGGAAGGTGTGGGGGTTGGTGCTGCTCAGACTGAGATGGGAGAGGTGACGCTGTTTTGGAGTGTGCAGCCTGTGAGTGAGGTCTGGAAAGGAGCTCCAGGGGAAGTGGTTTGGAACAGAGGGGCGGTTAGGATGACGCTGAAACCCAGGTTCTGAATCTTATTCGCTTGTGGGTCTTTCTCTTCGTGGAAATATCATGTAGTTAGCTACTGTCCGGAGGTAATGCTATGTCACCAAGAATGCCAGAGCACCTGAATTGCGTCTCTTTTCCTGTTTCCAGGGACATAGACCGGAAGTTAGACCTAGGAATAGAGAGTAGGGGAAAAGAGGACAGACGGTGGCTATTCAGAGTGCCTCTTTTTTTTTAGTAGGAAAAATGGTGAGGGACAAGTGAACTCAATGATATTTTTCATGTGGTTTTTCAACTGGAAGGATCTGAGCCGTTGTGGGCAATAGGGGCTGGAATAAGTATTTTCCGAGTGTGGTCTAGAGAGAAACAGAGTGGCTCGTTCTGGAGATAGAACATTAGGTAAACATAAATGTTCAGTGTCAGAGTTTTCAAAAGACTCTTGACTCACAGGGAGACATTTTCCATTATGGTGTGATACACACACACACACACACACACACATGCATATGAGAAATGAAGCTGAATTACAGTGTTCACTAGACTATATTGTAATGCTTTCTAATTTCTATTCAGTTTTTATTTAAAAATCTGATCTCTATCTACTAAATTGATTTCAAAACTTGCTAATGGTTCCTAATCAGCAGTTAGAAAAAAATGTGTTCTGTTCCAGGTATTGTGGAAATTAGCCTTAATTTGTTTATTGAATAGTTGCTAATCTGAATGAGTATTTTGTCAGGTTTTTTTTCTTTTGGCATGAATTTTAGTCATTCCACAGAAAGCCTCCACCTCTCTCCTTCTCCCACCATTTTCTTTTCTTAGTGCAAGAATTTTTGCCTTTGTTTCAAATCATTTGAAAAGGGCTCATGTGGGACTTGTGGAGTCGCACCAGCAGCAAAGATGGGGGCTGATGGATCTGAACTGGGCAGGAGCCCTCGGCTCTATGTTTATGGAGACCATACTTAAATAAAATGGTTTCTTTCCATTGAAGAGGCAAACAGGAGTACCTACCTGCTCACACCGAAAAGATGGGAATGAAATTTGGAAGATGACACCATCATGTATTACTCAAAAATGAAAAATGAAAGGTTAACTGTTGGCATAAACAGTTTGTCCGTTGCCATAGTCTTTATTAGTAAACGTTTCTGCATTCTTGCGTCTTCTTCTTCTTTTGCCTCTTTGGTCTTCATTTACTGAATGTTCATCACGTCTTCCTGTACTTGGGCTGAGCATGAAAACCAATAAAACCAATTAGACGTGTAGGAATTTTGGAGGGGAGTTACCGCATCTCCTGTAAGAGGCAGAGTGCTAACTCTCTCAGTCAGAAGGTCTAGAGAGAGAGGACGGCCCAGCACCATTGAGGAGGTGGCTGCTGTTTGGCCAGCTTCAGAAAGAGGAATCATTTATGTTATTATCATGACAGGTTTGTGTGTAGTTTTCTGGTGCTAGTGAAGAGGAGGTAGTAGGTTTGCTGTGGGAGCCAGGTTGGGGACAGTGTTGACCGGACACATTTTCAGTCCCTGGATCGGATTTTACAGTTTGACATTCCTCAGGAGACCATCCAAGACCTGGGAAAGCAGGAAGGTACAGTCCCCTAATGCACCTTGACGGTGTAGAGAATGCAAGGTGAGGAACAGAGAAAGGAGTAAGAAAGGGTAATGTGGTACCTTGTGGTTTCCTGGGATACTGGGACAGCAGGCCTGGGGCTGTGGTTATTGGAGAGTTGATAGTGTTGTCTAACATGAACAAAGCCCTGGGTTTGATCTCTAGCACTGCCTAAGCCAGATGTACTGGTACTGGTCGACACTTGTAGTTCCAGCACTTGAGAGGTGGAGGAGGACCAGAAGTTGAGAGCCATCCTCAACTAGAGAGGGAGTTTGAGGCCA
Organism: Dicrostonyx torquatus; assembly: GCA_028555095.1. NCBI lineage: Eukaryota > Metazoa > Chordata > Mammalia > Rodentia > Cricetidae > Dicrostonyx > Dicrostonyx torquatus. The sequence goes on from JAQHUG010000108.1 coordinate 3,368,866, forward strand.
GCCTGTCTTAAGAAGCTAAAAGGAATCCGGCCTTGAGAAAGCCATATCGTGTCAGCTCATTTAATACTCTTATCCACTGGAAGTACCGTTTTCCGCTAGACCCACTCTGCAGAGGAGAGACCGAAACCCGCACTACAGCATGACAAGCCTGAGGTCACACATCTGAGCTTGAACCCAGGCTCTCCAGGTCACCATGGTTTTGTTGTTGTTGTTGGAGGTAAGACTGCTAGTCTGCAGGCTAGTGTGCCTTAGAGTTACGTTATGGCTGGTACTGCATTTTAAACATTTCTTAAAAGGTTGTCATTATTGAAAACGATGAGGACATTCCCTGTTAAAATAGCCCAACTTCCATTCGTTCCTGTGACTTGCAATACTCGTAACACCCTGACCCTGTTCCAGGAGGAAGCTGTGAGAGCCACTTGTAGTTGTCTGAAGGGACATGGGTTCTGAGTTTGCCTATGTCTCTGCTCACCCTGTTTTCTCCTAGACGCTGACATCTGCTAATAGTTGCTTCTTATCCCCTGTTCTTGTGCTGGGGTTTTAAGACCTCCCTAACCTGTTCCTCCTACACACTAATTGCACTGTCCCTGTGGCTGTGTGTGCTTGAGACTCTCATGCTGTTGACTTCTAGGGGATTTGTTTGGTAGTGAGGGTTTACTTCTCAGAAGCCAGGAAGAAACAATAATGGAACAGGTTTTTGGTTTGGGGCTGGAGACAGAGTTTGTGGAATGTGATGAGACGGAGGGTGGGGTTTGAGTAAATGTATCTGACTTGTGGAAATTGCATGGCTGGGGTGATGGTGTTGATCTTAAAGTATGAAGTTGGCAAGAGGAGCTTGTTTGGAGTGGGATGAGATTGCCGGGAGAGCAAGGCCCCGTAGGGTAGTTTTATTTCAGTCCTGTGAGAAGTTAGGGATCTAGCATTAGAATCCTGAAGGTGAGGATTTGGGGCTTTGGCTTTTATTTGGTTGGATCTGTGTTCCTGCTTGGTGAGAGGATGAATGTGGGGGCGGCTCCTTTTGGGAATGGGGAGAGGTGGCCCAGAGCGTCCATGACAAAATGGACCCCCGGGCAAACAGTTCAGAGTTTCTTATTGACTTTTTGGAGTCAAGCATCCTGCCTCCCAGATGAATTAAATGTTTATCCTAAGGAAGGAATAAACTCAACAGTTCCACTTTTCCACATGGGAACTGATAAGCGTCTGTTCATAGACTCAGGTGGCCACTGTCTTTGATAGATGACATCTGTAAGTTACACGCATACTTTCCTTAGGTGAAATTGAGTCTGTGACTTGAAGTTTTTATTTAAAAATATTTATTTATCTTTGTATCATAGGTCATAGAAGAAGAGCTTATTGAGTCCCAAGATGGGGGCAATTGCCAGAGGGTAATGACTCTTTGCTGAGGTTTTATTCTGCTAAGAATGGAAAGTTCCTTGACAAACTCAGATGAATCCATACCTCCACCTCCCCTCCGTTTGCTTCAGATTCCACCCAGGTTACTGTTTCTTGACTAGCTGGGTCCACCCCCACTGCGTGGTCTTCTCCACCTGGTTGCCTTTTGATCCCCCAAAGGTCTGGACATTCTGTCAACAGGTGGGGTGATTCTCGCCCAGATGTGGGTGCTGCTCAGGGATCTTCCAGGAATTAGCTCCTTTTCTTCTCATAGACTTGCGACTCCTTTCAGGGACATGCAACTCTGACTTTTAAAAATTCAAGTTAACCTTTTTCTTTTTTTTAACTTACATGCATCTTTATCTCACATGTGCACATTCCAGGCGTTCCTGAACACGTGTTTCCTTGGGTTTGGTTAATACTTGTGTTTTTTGTCATTTACACTGTGCATGGGATGCACGTACATGTCACAAAACAGGAAGGAAAGAACCCAGGAAAGTAGTTTTGTACTTCCACCTTCCGTTTTCCCTTATTAAAGGGAAGGCGTCAGTCAGAGGAACTGCTGCAGCTCGGTTCAGGAGGGCTTGTCTAGCATAGGGAAGACCCCAGCTTTAATCCCCAGCATCAAAAAGAAGAAGAAAAAATCCAAGTTCTCCATTTTCTCAGTGATAACATTTAATTATTTAATCATATTTACAGGCTTATACTAATGGTGGCTTGTTTATTGGATACAGAATTTTACCACGGTTCCCAGGATGGCTTGGGGTTCCTGGAGTCAAGCAGTCATTTTGCCTTGGCCTCCCAGGTAGCAGGAACTCCCAAGAGTCCACCACTGTTCTGACTGTAAATGCTTTTGTTTCTATGTGTGCTGTTCCTTGTACAAATTTCAGTTTTGTACCCGGTTTTTTGTTTTGTTTTTGTTTGGTTGTTTGTTTTTTTAACTAGTCTTAGAAAACTTCTCTGTTAATATGAACAGAGTTTCCTTCTTATTTACTTGCAGTGCTGAGGCCTGGACCCAGGGCCTCACTTACCCCGAGTGTCTAGGTGAGCACGTCTCTGCACCGCCTCATTTGCCTAGCTTCCTGCTTTGGATCACCTTGTATCATGTACTGTAACTTACATCATAATTCTTTCAGGGTTTGCTTTAGACAACATGTGTACTGTAGCATTGCAGTGACTGAGTTTATAGGTGCAGAACTGTGAGGATTGTGTTTATATATGCAGCCTTGCATTGACTGTGTTTATGCATGCAGCCTTGCATTGACTGTGTTTATGCATGCAGCCTTGCATTGACTGTGTTTATGCATGCAGCCTTGCATTGACTGTGTTTATGCATGCAGTCTTGCAATGACTGTGTTTATGTATGCAACAGTCCCCCATTATCCATGATTTTGCTTCCTGCTCTCAGTTGTCAGTGCTCAACTGTGGTCTGAAAATATTTCATGGAAAGTTCCAGAAATAGTTTGTAAGTTTAAAATAACTTTTATTATGCGATATTCTTTTAATTACTTTGTTTTATTATTACTGCTAATCTTTTCTTCTATGTGGTTTGTAAATTGCGCTTTTACATAGGCACGTCCGTACTAGGGAGAACTGGGGTTCACGTACATTTCAGTGCTCTCCATTGAAAGCGCCCACTGGGTGTCTTGGGGCGTCTCCCTTGGGGGGGGGAGCATCACTGCATACTGAACATCTGTGTCTGGACAGCTTGATTTACTAATTCCTGCACATCTGAGAATAAATACCGGTGATTGCTCTTTGTAAATTTCATTGAGGTTGCAGCCCGCATTGGGCTTTTCATATGTGTTTGGGGAACACAATGCATGGCGAGGATGAAGAGGCCAAGGACCCAACCCTGTCTGCTTTTCCTGAAAGCCAGTTATGTGGTCAAAGAAAGTAATTTTATTTTCAGTGTCTTCCTGTCTGTCAAGGAAGGCAGGAATTATTTAGCACTGGTTCTTCCTAACGTTAAATAATTCTCTAGTCTCTCTTTTTTGGTTTTTCCAGTAAGTGAAGTCTGGTGACTTTTTTTTTCCTATGTAAGTTTAAGTCTGTGAATAACTGTGGGCTTTGGAAGCCTTGCAAACCACAGCTTTACTTTGATTGTTTTAAAGTACCATGTCTGCCTATGCTGTATGTCAAAAGCGGAGCTTATGTGGCTGATGGCTGAATTTTAAAAAAAAAAAAAATTGCGACTGATAAGTAAGCATTTAGTGACCAAGGAACTCATATAGTCAGCTTTCTATTATTGATCACAGATAGAGACAATAGGTTTTTATACTTAGGGAAAAAGTTTTATTTTTTAATAGCTTTTAAAAAAACAATAGGCTAGTGATGGATAGTCTATAAGAAACAGCAAAATTATATTTATGATTTTGGAGCAGATCAGAGGAGACTGCTTTTGGTCATGTTGTAAGATGAAGAAGGTACAATGAGGTTTATTTTTGAAGCATTTAGTCAGCATTTTTTCCCTGGTGGTGCTGGGACTGGAACCCAGGGCCTGTGTAAGCCAGCGAGAGCTCCAAGGCTGAGGTACAACTGTAGGGCTTAACCAATAGGACAGTCGCTGTGTTTCATAATGCCATGACATCTTTGCACATACCACGTTAGATATATCTAAAATTTTAAACACATAGCATGATATAAAATCCATGTTTGTTCTCTGTCCTGGATTTTCCCTTTAGAATTGATTCCCACAGCCAAGCACTGCATTTGACTCTTTCATTTGATCCCCTTGGAAGTTTTTGATAGCTAACATAATAAACTGTTTTCTAGAACATTTTTGAGCCCTTGATTGCTTTTTTTTGTATTTATTAAACCTCTTTCCATATACAAATTTACTTATGAAGCTGTAGCAAAACCAAAACGGGGCAGCGTAGATATTCTCTCGCAGAAATGTTCTTTTGTTTCTAAAACTGAATCCTGTGTAGTTCCCTAAAACTGTGACTTTAATGTTCATGGGTGCATTATACATTTTTTGGGAGACAGGGTCTCTTTATGCAGTCTTTGTAGGCCTGGAACTTGCAGTGATCCTCCTGCCTCTGCATCCAGTGCCAGGATTATAGGTGTCTGCCATCACCGCCAGCTCCGGATCATAGTTTGAATTTTCCTTAGTGATGTTTAGATCGAGGGTTATGAAGCTGTGCCGTAGAGGGGGGAAACGAGTTCCTAGGGGATTCATTTGTGACAGTGGCAGCTTCCATCTCCTGTGGTATCGTGCTGTGGGTCATGATGAATAGGAAGAGACAGTCAGTAAACACAAATGAGTGGTGTAACTATCAGGACCTTGTGTCACCTCTATAAGGTAGCATTAAAGGTGGCCACCTTCCTTATAATGGCGATTCACAATACTGTGACTTTTGCTCCTCTTGAGTAAAGTCTACCCTGTCTCTATAGGGCTTTATGCCTACGTGAGGATTTAAACTATGATCTGGTAGTTACACTTTGGAGAGGCTGGCTTTAATTTCACGTAGTGCAGGCGTATTAGATTGGTGCGAGTGTCTAATTATAATTATTGACAGTTCTAATGCTGTTTTAAGTGTGATATGTCACCCACGATTTTGACAGCTCTGACTGCCTTGGGCCCACCATGGTAGTCCTTATAGAGAGTTGTTTAAGCTTCACGTTGTGGGAGGGATTCTCAGTGAAGTGGATGCTGGGGGACTTGGAGGAGAATGTGCTTTGTGCCCCGCTGTGGCTGTCGATTTTCAGTCTGTTACAGGTCAACCTGACGGTTATCTAAGTTTACTTTTCAAGAAACCGGGAAGTTTCATCTTATTTTTTGTATAGTGGGGAGAAAAAACAAGCAATGGTGCGATGCTACTCTGTTTTGATTTGACTCCTCAAAGGTGACAGAGACGCTACTCCTGCTGGCAGTCCTAATCGTCTATCTCTAGATCCGCAGACATGTGCGTGTGCGCGCGCGCATGCGCGTGTATGTGATGATCTTTCCTCCCTTTTTGTTTTCCATTTGTTATTGTTGTTAGAGACAGTGTCTCCCATAGCCTAGGGTAGCCTCCAATTCTTTGTAGTCTAGGACCTTGAATGCCCAAGCCTTCTAATTTTTCCTGGGCTCAGTCAATTTACTATCCTCCTGCTTCAGCCTCTGGAAGGTTGGGACCCATCATAGCAGCTTGCCCTCTATTTTTATGTTCTTCTCTTTGTTTTCTTCATCTACTCTGTCTCTTTCCTCCTTTTCCTCCTTTCCATCCTCTGCTTCTCCCTTTGTGTTGGAGGTAGAACCCAGGACCTTGTTCACCGGAATAGATGCCCTGCCGCTGAGAAACAGCCTTGGTCCCAGCGTTGTTTTTTTAAATTTCCCTGGGGGATGCTCTTTTTCAGGTGTTGCCACTAAGCATGGTGACAAAAGCCTGGTCGAGGCAGACAGACAGACAGACAGACAGACAGACAGACAGACAGAGAAGTAACAAGGGTACAACAGAGAAATCTGGCATGTGTAATGGAAAGTAATGCTGGGTGTGGACTTCTGCTTAAGAGGGCTTCACGGGTCATCTTCCAGGGCCATCTTCCAGGGCAGTGATGTTCGTGAGCTGCGTGGAAGTTCAACAGGTAGTAAGTTCTCAGGTAGCCTAGGGCCATGCAGGTAGAGGCTTGGGGTGGTGGTGGTGGGGACGACAACAGCATCAGCATCCCTTAAAAGTAAACATCAGCAGAACCCCTTGTCTCAGTGAATGCTAATGGGACCAGAGATGAGGCAATGAATGGTGTCCTTAGAACACAGACCCATGGGGAATCCTCCTGAGCTGGACTCAGCTTCTCACTGCTCTCAGGCAGGCCCATTTGTTTGTTTGTTTGTTTTTCAAGACAGGGTTTCTCTGTAGCTTTGCTGCCTGTCCTGGAACTAGCTGTTTTTAGACCAGGCTGGCCTTGAACTCAGAGATCTACCTACCTCTGCCTCTGCCTGCTGGGGTTAAAGGTGTGCACCACCACCACCTTAATTTGAATGCCTTTAGCAGTCTGAGATCCAGTGAGCCAACAGCAAGGTAAGATGCAAGAGAACATCTTGGGAAGGGACCAGCCACCTGCTAAGGAGTATTGAGTTTGAACTTTTTAAGTACGGTTGATAGTGCAGAAATGATAGCAGGTTCACATTTTCTAAATATTGTTGTGTGTGTGTGCTTGTGCGTGCGTCCGTGTGTGTGGTATGTGTGTGTGCACGTGAAGTCTCCACCTTTGTCTTTTGAGACAGGGTCTTTCACTGAAACTAAAACGCCTTAGGCCTGGCTGTCCAATGAGCTTCAGGGTTCTTTCAGTTCCTGGGCCCCGAAGCTGGGTTTAGATGCCTCACTCTTTTTACATGGGTTCTTGGGATCCGAACCCAGGTCCTTGTGCTCGTGTACCACACTTTCCTGACTGAACCATCTCTCCAACCCCCACAAATGTTTCTTGAAACCTAAATCAAGAGGCAAGCTAGTTCACCAAAGGCAAGTTTAGCTCCATCCCTGTACCCCATGGGGACCCCATGGAAAGAGGGGAAACTGACCCGACATAGTTGTCCCCCGACTCCCACGTGTGTGCTGTGGTATGCCCCGCCCCATCCCTGTGCACACACAGTAGTAATAAATTTTTTAAAAAAATAAAGAAAAACCAGGAGCTCAAATCACACCACAGGAGTGTCACTAAAAAGGTCCCCAAATAAGTGTGAAAAGCATATTGTCTCAGACAGTGTAGAAGGTACACCGAGAGTTCCGAAGCGTCTGCGATGAGGAAAATCATTAACTTAATCACTTCTACTGGGACATCCCTGGGGTCTTCCAAATTTATTCCGCAGAGGAACCCAGTGCAGCTGTTAACACCCCAGGCTTAGCAGACTGCCTTCTGCCGAGTACTTTCTGGGAAAGCCAGCATTGCTTCCCAGGCTCTCAACACTGCTTATCTGTGTTGGGAGGCCAGCTGTCCCGGCTTGCCTGGGAATCGGGGATGTCCTGGGATATAGGACTTGTAGTATCGAGGTCCCGAGCCAAAGCTGGGATTCTATTTGCTTATCATACGTAGGAATTTCCTTCCTTCCTTCCTTCCTTCCTTCCTTCCTTCCTTCCTTCCTTCCTTCCTCCCTCCCTCCCTCCCTCCCTCCCTCCCTCCCTCCCTTTCTCTCTCTCTTTCTTTCTTTCCTTAAATACAGGCCGCAGTCACTTTCTGATGGAGTGGTTCCCAGTCTTGTTTACATCCCTGTGCCCCATCCCAGTTGCTAAGCTTGTGACTAAATTGGTCTGGGAGACTATGGAATGTTTCAAAGGTCCCCCAAGTTATCCTACCATCTATAAAAGTTGTTCAAAGCAATTAAATGTGTGGGAATGTAGTCTTGATGTGCCACTTATGGATTTATTTTAATATGCAATAGACAGGAACATTATCCATTTAAAAGAAAAGAGCCGAAATGCCACTTAGCAGCATGCCAGGGGACCGGCAGTCCTCCATGCTCTGCACTGTGGGAACACTCAAGGAGGAGTGGCAGGCTGGAAGGGCAGTGAGGAACACAGGCCTCTCTTTAACAAAGGGTGTGGCTTTAGAGGTTCTAAGACTGTTTGGAATGCTGAACTGCTGGGACGTGGCATCAAACTGGGAAGGTGGGCTCTAGGAGGGGACAGGGTCCAGGGTAATTAGCTGTAGGTGAATACTGGAAGGTGACTTGGATTGATTGGCCTCGGGGCACTCAGTGGAACTGTCTAGAATGAACAGTTTAGGGGAGAGTGTGGGGCAGGGACAGATAAGCGTTTATACCTGTGCAGGCAGCAAAGACGTGGGCGTGGGGAACCACATTCTGCAGGCCTGGGTTCTGGCATGGGTGTCTGGAAAAGAGCAGTGTGGGTGCAGCTGGTGGGTGGCTAGCACCCTAGGGTGGGTGCCTACAGAGCTAGTTTGTGTTGGTCATTTAGGACCTCCTAAGTGTTGTAATGGGTCAAGAAGGAGGAGCAGCTAGCTGGAACTAAGGACTTTTCTGGAAGTTTTTGCTAAAGAAAGGGCTTGAGGTGATACTGGACCTTAGGAGATAGGCCCTGGCCTGATGGTTAGACACCTGCTTGTTCATGGAGGTTATGCCATGAGTAAACACAGCCGGGCTGGTCAGATTCTCAGAGGAGGCGGCAGGGTCTACCAGGGCTCCATGAAGTTGTTTTGCACTATAGCCAGCTCATGTTTTGTTTGGTTTGTTTTTTTTCCCCCCCTTTTTCTGAAACTTCTCTTGTCATTTCCTGGACACAACAGCTGAAAGGTCAGAATTGACGCTTTTATAAATGTCTTTAAGGGTTCTTTTTATGGTGGCGGTAAGATTGTATGTGATGAGTCAACCTTTGTTCCCTCCCTTCTGAGATTACATAGAGCAGGACATTGGTGACCCTCTCAGACCCCTCCTGCAGGAAGCAGGGCTGACAATTGGATCATTCCACTTTTCAAGTTTATATAGAGTAAGGATTTGATAATGATTAATGATTTTCGGGATGGGTCCAGGATAGGAGCATGATTTTTGGTGTGGTGGTTTTTCCGTTATATTGATGGGGAATATGTTTAAAAATTTTTCTTTTTGTTTTGTTTTTTGTTTCTAGTGTTCATAGTTTTTTTTTTTGTTTTTTTTTAATTCTTCATTTACTGCTGCCCTGGGACCTTGGGTGGTGGTAGTGATGGTGGGTAGAGGGGTTCTTTCCATTTATAAGATGTTTCCCGTTACCTTTGAGTGAGAGTACACCAACAGGACTGACAAAGACATCATGCATTGGTCATGTAGCTTGAACTTGTGTCATGAATGGACCATGCAATTACCTTGAGGTCAGTCCAATGCTAGTGTTTTGCATGCTTTGTAAACATTTAAAATGTACCTGGCCATTCTCACCCTGAGAACATTCCCTCTTCAGATGCCTTTTTGATTTATGAAGAAATTGTGTCCCAATAAATCCAGCATAAGTCGAAAATATCCAGAGTCAAAATACGTTTTAACCTGGTGACAGCTTGGCTTAGCCACACATTATTCTGTAGAACATAGGTGTGTGCCCTTATGCCTGAGGCTGAGCTGAGAAGGGGAAGGAGTATCTTATCTATTATTAGTCTGGGGAAAGATCACAATTCACATTAAAAATAAAACCAGTAAAACCATTTGTGTGTGTGTGTGTGT
>JAQHUG010000108.1:3385272-3423099 GCA_028555095.1 Dicrostonyx torquatus
TTCCTTCCTTCCTTCCTTCCTTCCTTCCTTCCTTCCTTCCTTCCTTCCTTCCTTCCTTCCTTCCTTCCTTTCTTCCTTCCTTTTTCAAGACAGTGTTTCTCAATAGCTTTGTAACCTGTCCTGGAACTTGCTCTGTAGGCCTTGAACACACAGAGATCCACCTGCCTCTACCTCCAGAGTACTGGGATTAAAGGTGTGTGCCACCACTGCCCGGTCCAGTTTATCTTTCATAATGTATCCTACATTATTATCTGTCTGGTTCCTTTGCAGCTGTTTTTAGTAGACGCCCGAGTCTTTGGACATAAGAACTGGGTCTTGTTTATCTTTGCAGACCTCATAGCAGGTATGTTCCTTGAATGGAGCACTCAATGTCAAAGCAAGCAGGTCTCAGAGTGAGAGCCAGATGGGTTGGGAGTTAGCAGTGGCTAAGTAGGGAATTGTAAGAAACAAATCAAAAGCTTCCCATTGGAATAGAGATTGTTTCTGATGTTGAATTTTAAAGCTTTAAGAAAATTATCTCTCCATTATAAAGCAGTTCTAAAGCAAAAGTTCTCAGCCTCACCTCACCACCCCCCATTGCCATAAAAGTAAAGGAACTCTCTTTTAGTTTAAAAGAGAAGGTTTTTTTTTTTCCCCCTATTAACCATCTTTTTGCCCAGGTCAGTCTTTGACCTTGACATTCAGGTCTTAGTGTTTTTTATTTTTTGACAACTATTGTTTCAGTCCATTACTGATCAGTTTAGTGAGTAACACTGAAGGCTATAAATAAAGGGAAACAGAAGCTATGGATAAAAATTCATGTCTTGCAAGGATAAGAATCATTTCATGAAATTTTCAGCTTTAGTTTTATACATGCCGTGTTGGTAATGAGTTGAAATGTAAAATGTACTTTTCTGTTTTAATTAGAGATAAAGTTTATCAGGGGACTTATGTATATAAATGCCTTGTAAACTCTGACCTTGTGGCTTTTTTTTCTTTAATTCTTTCAAAGTCCTTTCTTAGGGCTTTACTTACCATCCCCTTCTGATGAGCCCACATGCATTTTTTTTTCCTTTCTGTTTTAGCCATCCTTCCTTCCCTCAGTTTCTTCCTAGGTGTAGCAAGTCCAATTTCAGTGTTTGTACAGACAGAGGGATCTGGAGTTCGAGGCTAGTTTAGACTACATGAGCCCCCCCCCAAAAAAACTCCTAATTTCTCAGATTGGCATATGCTGCTGTGTTTCTCACCTTCTGGAGACTCCAGACAGCCCCTGTTCTCAAGAAAAAAAAGGAGGTGTTAGCTTATTCTCGTTTCTGCTGGTTCTTGTGTGTTTGTGTGCATGCGGGTGCTTGTCTGTGTGGGGTGCAGAGGACAACTCCGGCTCTTGTTCCTCAGGTTAGAACACTCCTCTCTCCAGCCCCCTCTGCTCTTTCTTACTGAAGCGTAGGACCTGCAGGGTAGAGTGTGCAACATCTCAGCACACAACTCAGTGAGTTTCTGTGCCCGCATTTGTCTATGGGAGCATTGTAGAGGGAAAGCGATTATTCTTAGGTCCTTGGTAGAGCGAGGTGGACGGGCGACTACATGAGTGGATTTTGATTGTTTACTTTGCCATGTTTAGTGTATTTCCATCCCCTATCTGCAGTTTTTCTATAATTTCAGTTATTGCATGTCATCCTAACCCCCCCCCCAAAATAATACAATTAAAAGTCCTGGAAATAAATAATTCTTGAATGTTAAATTGCTCGTTATTCCTAACAGACTGATAAGTGCATGTGTTTTACTGGTCCATCCTTTTTGGCATTAACTTTGCTCCTTCGTGACGGTTTAGTGCAGTTTATGCTACTTGCCTGTTAAGTCAGTTAGTAACCACCACAGCCGTCAGCTCGATCCTCTGTGGTGGTGTCTTAGAAATTCTTACTATTTAATAATGGCCCTGAAGAACAGCTAATCACGCCGACACTTTTACTATCTTATCATTATTAGTTATTGATGGTAATCCACTACTGTGAAAACAGGTGTAAGTGGGTGTGGACCCTGTTCAGAGTGTGAAGTATCCTCTAGGGATCTGGAATGTGTCAGTGTTGGAGAGGGAAGATCACTCTACTAATGTCTAGGTGTGTGTGTGTGTGTGTGTGTGTGTGTGTGTTCTGTGGAGCTCGTGGCAGTCAGAGGACATTGAATGTTGATTCTTACCTTACACCTTATTGGAAACTGTCTGTTGTTGGCTGCTGTGTATGCCAAGCTAGCTGGCTAGAGGGCTTGCTCCTCTCTCTGGCTTCCCTCTTGCAGTGGGAGTGCTAGGATTATGGGCCACAATGTCTGGTTTACATGGTTTCTGGGATCCACACTGAGGACCTGACACTTGGTTTACACAGTGAGCCATTCTCAGGAGCCGAACCAGATAGAGCCTAGTTTTACAAGGCAAAGAGGTCTCAGACAACTGAGTTGGGAAGTGTTAGTCAGCGAGGTAGGAGATGACTATGAACTAACTGGTGCAGAATTAATTGGGACCAGAAGAGTTAAGGGGTGGAGGAAACGGAGAATCGGGAAGAATTGGGGGGAGGGGAGGATGGAATTGTGGAATCATTTTAATAACAATTCAGAGAAGCAAAACTTACCTAAATTTCAGAAAGAAACATAAAAGTTAATTTGCTATTGCTACCCTGCCAAGTTATGACTTTTTAAATCTCGAAAGCATAAGGATTTATTCCTTTACAATTTTGTAGACTCCTGAAGAATTTGCTTCCTGGGGCTTGTGGCCCCTTCTGTCTGTGAAGGACATTTCTTTCCGTCTCTGTTCTGGTCTCCCCACTTTCTCTCTGGAGTTACAATCCTCCCTGTCTCCTTCTTAAGGGAAAGAAGCTAGTGGTTATATTTAGGGCCCACCAGGATAATCTAGGATAATCAGCTCACCTCCAAATCCTTATTTAATTGCATCTGCAGAGTCCCCTGTCCTGTGTGGCAGCATTCACAGGTTCTGGAGCTAAGAATGTAGACACTCAGGTTTTGTTTTTCAAGGATTTTTCTTGACAAAAAGGGAAGGGTTATCAGGTATTCCAAGCTAGCCCGCTCTCCTTTTTAATATCATATTGATATTCCGACCACAGCACATTGTGGATTTATTTTCTTGTAGGAACATGTCTACTGAGTCCCCATCAGCTAATAAAACTTGCAGAGTCCAGATTGACATTCAGGCTGCTGTTTATCCCAAGAACGCATTGAGCTTTGGTGTCTTTTTTTTTTCATGGCGAGCAGCTGGCTTTCTCCATTGTTTCTTTCCTGGCCAGCTTGGCTCTTCCTTTGCTCTTTCTTCCCCTGGCTTATAGGGCCCCCATCCTCTTCTTTCCCTAGTGGTCATTTTCCCTGCTATCCCTTACTGGTTTCCTTGGGCACACTTGATGACTTCTGGTGACAGGATTGAATTCTATCACAGCTGTGGAAGTTTTAAAATGTGAAGTCGAGGTTCCAGCAGGGCTCTGTGCTCCTGGTGCCTGGTGGGGAGATTCCTTTCTTGTTCTTTCCAGTTCTATCCTGGTCTGTGACTGGGTAACTCCAGTCTGTGCTTCTACCCATATAGGATCTTTCCTCCTCTCCCTGCATCCTCTGTAAGGACACTGTCATTGGATGTCAGGCTCACACAGATAATCCAGGATGATCTCAGCCTGAGATCCTTAACCTAATTAGTGTAATTAATTTGTAAAGACCCTCTTCCAAATAAGCTCTGTGTAAGTCAGGCCTGCTGTGGCTGTGACAGCTATCTGAGAGAAGCAAGTTCAAGGAAGCACCGGTTACTTTGGCTCATGTTTCCAGAAGTTGATGACCAGTTAGTTTGAGGCTTAGTTTCTCCCACTGCAGGACAATGGCCTCAAACTGTGGATGCCTCAATGGATTTGCCCTTTGAGAAAATCAGAGTACTCCTGTTCAGTCACATCTCAAAAGTGATGACTGCCATCTGGGGACCAAGCCTTGCACACATGAACCTTTAGGGGGATTCTTCCACAAATCCTAATGAAGACAGGTCACAGTCTCTCGGAATAGGATAAGGATATGACTGCTAGGTAACACTAATAACCCCACCCATACCACCTGTGCCAGCAGTCGTAGATTGTTTCTTTGATTGACATCCCTACCCAACCTTTTCTGTTACTTTGTATTGGTAACATCATGCCTTGTTACTTTTTGGAAGCAGCAAAGGAGTTCCCTTTGTATCTCTGGGCCCTTTTTTGAGTGTCTGGAAAGGGGACAGAGGTGACACCCCAGTGGGTGAACAGAGAAACACCTGGTAATCTGGTTGGGGCAGTGGCTTTGGAGGTCTGCTAGATGACGCTTTGAGACCCGTTGGCAGATTGGGCCTTGTCATTGTCTCTTGAGAATTTGTCATACCTTTCTCTCAGGAGTCCTTATTTTCTTGGGAATTATCCTTTCTAATGGAGTTAAGTTTCGTCCTCCTCAGTGCTGGAATCTGCCATCATGCCCACCATCTCCAGAAGATGCTTGCAGGCACCTACACATGGTCTCCTGCAATGCACTGGAGGCTGGTGGAGTCAGGGAGGGCAGCCTGGCACTCACAGGAGATGGTTGCTTAGTGCCATCCACTTTGCCTTGCTCTCTGCACAGCTGCTGTGGATAGCTTGCCTGTGAGCATGGGTCTCTGGTTGTTTTCCTAATTATGCTCAGTTTTATTTGGTTTAATTTTAAGGTTATCAGATAGCGTTTTGTCGCAGTCATAACTTTGAGTGGATGCTGCCACTCTAATCCTTTTAAAGTGAGGCTGTGACTTTTCTGAACAAAGCTTCGGCAGGTGATTAATTTTAGCCTTATTTGTATTTCTAAGCTGGTATTCGGTGACCAGCTTCATCCACGAATCTGGTGACTGCTGAAGTCCTTGTAATGCAACCATTTCTTAGAGTGACAGTGTTCCATGCCCATCAGGTACACATTTATCCTCTGCCGTGGTGTCCCAATGGAGAAGGAATGCAGAGGTTGTGATGCAGTGGAGAAAAGGGCCTGTAGTGTTGGGCAGTGTGGAGCTGGGTTGGGAGTGCTGGTCTACCACACTTTGGAGTTGTGATATTAGAGAAGTTACATAACGTCTGTGAACCTGAGGTGGCTTTCATCTGGAAAAGGTGATAACTCATGTTCAAGGTGCACATTGGAAGAATTAAGTATAATGATTTGCAGATAAATCCCTAGCTCAACAGTGTTTGGTACCTGAAAGTATTTAGAACATAGTGTTTACTAGTGTTTATATATAGGAGAAACTGAGGCAGGAGTGATGACGTAGGAATGTTCCAGACTGCCTCCAGGAAGACTCTTGAGTTGGGTGTGCCAGTCATGACAGCAGTGGCTATAGGTATATATTTTGTTACCTTGTGGAAAGGGAACAGATAACCAGCTCCCTCCCTGACCCAATTGTTACCCTGGGGTGCTTTTAAACTCTGCTTGCCCTTAGTGCAGGGCACCTCCAAACTCAATGGAACTGTCCAGTTTAGAAGTGGTTTGGTTAGCGTTAAATTCCTCCCCATCCCTCTCCTCTCCTCCTCTCTTTTTTCCGTAGTGCTGGAGCTCAGATTCAGGACATTGTGCATGCTAGGCAAGTACACTGCCGCTGAACTGCATCCTCAACCCAAAATATTAAGATTAAGGAATGACTGTTGAAGCCTGAGGTTTATTCTGCATTGTGGGGCTTCTATAACAGCAATGTGATTAAATATAGCATCTTTTGAATGAGGCAATCTGGAGTTCACACAGTGGGCCTCAAGTACCAGAAGAAAGTTACAACAGACCCTTGTCCAGGATGAACATTTTAATTAAAATGTTTCTGTGTATCATTTCTGCTGAGTGAGTGGGAGGAGAGTATGGGCGAAGCTTATCTGTTGTGGAATATTATTTTAAAATGTGTTACATTTGTTTATGCTGTGGAACATTTGTTTAATGATGCAAAGATGTGTTGCATTCCTTTATGTTGCATTTGTTTAACTCTGTGAAGCTGTGTTACTTTATCTAAAACACCTGATGGGTCTAATAAAGAGCTGAAGGGCCAATAGCCAGGCAGGAGAGAGGATATGCAGGGCTGGCAAGCAGATGGAATAAATAGGAGGAGAAAAAATCTGGAAAGAAAAGATCTAGGAGGGAAAGAAAGAGGAGGAGAGGAGGACATCAGGGGCCAGCCACCCAGCTACACAGTAAGCCACAGAATAAGAAGGAAAGATATACAGAAATAAAAAAAGGGAAAAGCCCAGAGGCAAAGGATGGATGGGATAATTTTAAGTTAAGAAAAGTTGGCTAGGAACAAGCCTTTCTAAGGCCAGGCGTTCATTTGGAAGACCAAGACTCCCTGTGTGATTTATCTGGGAGTTGGGTGTCATGTCCCTTAAAAGAGAAAAGAGTTAAGGAAACCAATAGTATGTATCGTTGTCTGACCTTGACCATTGATGTTCTTGGCTGTTGATGACCTTGCCTGGCTTGTAAGTTGAGTTTTTAAGTAGTCTTTTATGTTCTTATATGGAAAGGGTATTCTCAGATTTGGGGTCTTTCACAGGAGTGATGTGGTTAGATGGATGAATTAATTTCTGTGTGGAATTTCATGCTCTGTGCATTGGCTATTATGACTCTAATGTCTGCCTACCACAGATACTATCAGTATCCTGGAGGGAAAATGTGTGGATGTGGGTAAGAAAGACAGTGAGATCAGTGGGTCCAGAACTCTGTGAAGTTTATTTCTAGTATGACCTTTGCTAGGGTCAGGAAGTTGATTGAAGAGACCTGTCCATACTTTGGAGCACCAGCCGTATCAAGCACTTTGGCAGGTCCTTGTAAGTAGTATTGCCTTTGGTTCTCTATAGTGTGGGTTCTTTTTTTTTTTTCTCCATGTTCATGGATAAGGAATGTTTCTGTAGAATGGTTCCTCCTCAAGCCAAATCAACTCCGGGGCTCTGTGGTTGTCTTAAAGGAGTAGGGCAAGGTTGGTCTTCCTCCCCTTCTGGAGTGACAGGGGACAGGGACAAGTTCCCACGGACCCTGCTGGAGCACTAGTCAGCCCAGATCTGAAGCAGCCATCCGATGTCGCCTGGGCTTTCTAGGGCTTACAAATGCAAGAGAAACACATGCACATCCTCATGGATCTTTATATTGTATAGCTTATTCTCAGCCCCATATTGAGAGTTTTAGAAAATTACTTTAGCTCTAGCACCTCTTTTTTTTTTGCACCTCTTCTTTTCAATCTTTGGGGATCAGAAGCCAAAAATGGACGAGACCGGGGTGCAACCCGAGGCCTACCGTGGATGGCACTGAGAAAAGCTGTGCACACGTCGCCTGTTTTTGCCATGCCTGGTTGCTTGTTCTGACTTTTCCTGGGGGAAAGTCTTAGCTACAATTTCTGTCACCAACAGGAGAGAGAATTGTGGTTCTGCCAGGTCTGTAGCTAGGAAGATATTTATAGTTCTCTGTTAGTGGCTGGGAGTCCACCCTGGCTCGGCATATGCCTTCTGTCTGAAAGTTCTGGATGTTCTTGACCTGGACCCTGCCCTTGTTGGCCAGACAGCAGTTAATGATAAAGTGGATTCCTGCAGGATGCAGCGAGTGATGGCCTTGGCAGCTCATGGCTTGCAGGTGCTTGTGCTGTGACCAGCCTGGGTGTTCAGCCAAGAGAGTGACCCTGTCTCCTCCTTACTCTGCTCCTGGCTTCCATGGGTCCCTAGTCTTCCTTGTAGCTCTCTACTCACTGACATGGGGTTGTGTGATACAAGATTTTTTTTTTTTTAAGGCAGGATTTCCTTTTATAGCCCAGGCTGGCATTAAGCTCACGACATCTCTTCTGCCTTGGCCACTTAAGTGCTGGGATCGCAGACCCAAGCCACTACACTAGGTTCTAGTCCGTTTTCTTTCTGCCACTTGTGCCATGCTAAGATGTATAACAGCCCCAAAGGAAAAATGCAGATCATGAGCTTACCTTGCTCATCTCTCCATGAATTCAGGTCAGACGTCTAGACCTGCTTTACAGAATGGCCTGAATTAGGCCACACTTTCCATTTCCAGTTTATAGCAGGCCTAAGGGCTACAAGGAGGCATCTTATTTATTCCTGGTTTTCACGGTAAGGTAGAAAGAAGGTTTATTTGGATGCTTTTAGAGGCCATGAGGATGTGCGTGTGTTTCTCTTGCATTTGTAAGCCCTAGAAAGCCCAGGTGACATTGGATGGCTGCTTCAGATCTGGGCTGACTAGTGCTCCAGCAGGGTCTGTGGGAACTTGTCCCTGTCCCCTGTCACTCCCTCCCCCCTCCCCAGGCGCCCAAACTCTTGCTGTGTCAGCTCCATTCTCAGGCAATTTCCTTAATGGTAGCAGGATAGCAATGGCACATTCTCCCACATTCACGCAGACTGTTAGTCTAGGTCACAGCTCACCCCCAAATCCAATTCAATGTGTTGCTTCGTATAGTCTGTCCATCCTCAGCATGGGTTCAGAAAAAGGAGCGCTTGGGATCCCAGTTCAGATTCAGGGGTTGTTTCTGGAAAAGCTGGGGTGCAGGTTGGCGAGCTGGGGAGGAATGACTCCATAAAGCACATGTTGAGGACTTTCTTTATTATGAATGAACACTAGTTTTGGGCCACTTCCATTTTGTTGGCATTTTAAGAAGTAGTAACCCTGTTATGTCTTCTGAGTAATTCTAGCATTCCCCAGAAGCAGAGAGGTGGGGCCTGTGCTGCTGTGCTGGGGTGATCTCTTCAGGGTATTAAAGGATGCTGTGCTTGGTGGCCCCGTGCTATGACATAGCGTGGTGAGCCCTCACACCTTATCCGCCCATCATGGATTGCTGTGAGATGACCGGTCCCAACAGGTTTCATTTGTCTGTGAAAACACATGTTACATTTCTCTCTGGCCATTCAGATTCATTTTTGGTGACCGTCTTGTCAGCTTGGGACTGGGGATCATGGAGGACAGGCTGTGTTTTGGCAGCACTTCAAGCCTGGAGCAGCATCCTGCAGCCAGCGCCATAAGCTGTATAATTTGTCCGCGGAGGCCTATGCATTATAGAGATGAAAATTCCTTCCCTGGCAGCATTCATTGCTTAGCATGCAGCAATTTGGCTGTCAGAAACAGCTGGCCCTGCAGGGTGGGACAATAGAAAGGCGAGACCAGAGAGAGGCCAGTGCTTACTCAAGTCTCCCACTGTGAGAGGATCAAGTTACCTTATGGAGACTGTCGTTAGGCACAGCTTCTAGAGAAGCACCAGCCTGTAGCTCAGACTCTTAGTGACTTTCCTTTTTTTTTTCCCTTTCTTTCTCCTGAATGGAACAATAACAAAAAATTAAAATCGAATGATTAACTTTTGCTGACACTCAGATATTCAGTTTTGGGGTAATGAGCATTCCTGAGGAAGTAAACACTTCTAAGCTTACACTGTAGTGCATTAGAGAAACCGTGGAGTGGGGGAAGGGCAGGATCGCTTGGCACCTGTGTACTGGGCATCTTACACTTTTAGGTTGTTTACTTAGCGTCTGTGTTGAAGGGGCCTACGGTTGGGTCCTTATGAGCCTTGTCCAAGCATTCAGTAGAGAATAGGGTGTGCGTGCTTCCCAGAGAGCAAGGCCAAGGAAAGGGGCCAGTGACTGAATGGCTGGACACTCCTCTCTCAACCTGTGTGGGTGGCTCTGTGAGTTTGCCCCATATGGACTTAATGTCTCAGAGTGTGATCTAACTAAACAGCGCCCTTGAGAGCACGGCCTAACCAAAAAGCTCATGTCAGCTGCAGAAGAGAAAGCAGACTGTGACAAGGGGATGTGTTGTCAGGCTTTAAGTGGTGTGGGCTTTCCTCTGCATTCCCACATTAGCGATGAATTCACTGCAATGTCTTATATATGGTCTTTGCTTCTACCCCTTTTGAAAGAAAAAATAATTAAAAATAATCTTCTAAATATTATTATTTAAAATTAGATAATCCTAGCAAGGAAATTTCCTAATATATATTTTTCTTTCCATTTCTTTCTTCTGTTCTTGTTGGCTTTTAGAAAAACTACATGTCAAAAAGGCAATATTCATGCTACAGTTTAAAGTCACACTGTGGCTAGTCCCTTCCCTTTTTGAGATCAGCAACATTTCAGAGGTTCAGGGTGGCTTGAGAGAAGTTTGCCTGTTGGAATTTGTTGGTTTTTCCGTGTGGCGAGAGCTGTACTTTTTCCACCTTTCCCTCAATATCCGTTTCCCTTTTTTACATGATAGAGGCAGGAGTTTTCCAGATGTTGTTGGATTAAAGAGCGTGTGGAGGAGGGGAGAAAGCTTTCTTAGTGATAAACAGAGTCAGACTGGCTGGTTCTGCACTGACAGGAAAAAGGAGAGATAAAAACTCCATTAATGGTGTGTGCACTGCCTAAGTAGCCAATAAAACAATGCTATCCTCCCTGGAAGCCAGTCCCAGATTGGCAGTGCTTCGTGCCAACTGCAGGAGAGGACAGCTGCACAGAGGGCGGAAGTATTCCCAGCTAGCAGCCGCTGTCACTGATTGGCTGGGGGGCGGTTCTTTTGTTCTTTCCTCCTCCTCCTCCTCCTCCTCCTTCTCCTCCTTCCTTTCTTCTCCATCCTCCCGAGTCCTCCCCCTCCATCCTTTCCTTCCTTTTGCACAATTTCCCCTCTTAATATGCACTGTTCTAGAAATTGAGCCACATCTGATAAAATGTAATGATTACCCATAGAATAAAGTTGGCTGGCAGTTTCCAAACTGCTTGTCCTGGTTAGTTTGAGTTTGTGACCATAGAAATGGACATACGTGCTACTGAAAAGTTACACTCCCTAAAGTTTGCTAGGGGAGTCACCACAGCACTGACTGTCTTGTGCCCCTTCCCCAGTATGTTTGAATCTTCCTGTTCAAAGCAAATAGTACGAAACCCATTGTCTCGATGATGAGGGGGTTAATAGGTAGAGGACCTCCAAGCCTGATTAGTTCAATTGGATTCTGGGCTCCCAGATGATGGAAGGAGAGAACCAGCCCCCAAAAGATGCCCTTGACCTCTGTATGAGTGTTGTGGCATCAGGTAGGCCTGTGTTTACACATGACATGTGCACACACACATGTAATAATTAAAAACCAATAGCACCTGTTGTTTCATTCTAGAAGGTAGCAGAGTGATCCCAAAGGTTGGTCTTGTCAGCACTCCGTCTGTGTTCTCCCTTAGACTCTTCTTGAATATAGCTTGTCTTAGCTGCCTTGCCACCCTTTTCTCTGTACAAAGGGGACATTCTTTTCCCAAAGCCCTTAGGTTTCCAAAGGAAGAAAGAAAAATTGTACTGAGTAGAGCGGACAGTCATATCTCTTCCATCTCTTCAAAAGAGGTGACTGACTGCCAGTCACCTGTAGGTTTCAAATCTAGGTTAGTCTGTCCCCTTTCCTTTTTTGAAGGTACTAGGGAAGTTGGCACCCTTAGCCTCAGTTTGTAGATGAAAGAAACAAAGTTTGAGGAATGAACTCCCTGCTCCAGAGTCTCCTCTTCCTGTTCATGGCAACATCTGGAAGGGAACATGTTACCCACAGTTGAATATTTATGACACACAGTTGCAGCGGACATCCAGAAGAGGTAGACATACCCTGCGTTCTGCCTGGGGCTGGCGACCTAGGACCCAAGAGTTTAAGTCTTTCTGTTGTCAAAGAACGGCAGAGCCAGGAGTGAGAACAGAGTGTGTACCCCAAAGCACACTTGGGGAGATGAATCTGTTCTTGTACATCTGTTTATTTATTATATGTGTGTATACATGTGTATGTGTACACATGTGTGTGTACATGTATGCATGAGTGTGTGCACACATCGCAATCACGGCACACTTGTGGAGGGCAGAGGACAATTTGTAGGAGTTGGTTTTCTCTTTCCACCATGTGGGTCCCAGGTACTGAAGTTTGGTTGTCAGGCTTGGTGACACCCTCCCTTTCCCGCATGAGCCCTCTGACTACTAGCTCTGGGGGAGGAGGAAGTGAATCTTGAGGAAAATCCCTGCTGATATGCTCACCTGTTAATGTGGCTTATTCATTTATCCCCCTGGAATGTCAGTCAGAAGGAGACAGATAAGAGGGAGGGACAGTTCAGGAATGCTTGCAGGTATAGTCTGCCTTTCCGGCTTGGAAACAGCTTTCTAACCTATCCCAAGGTTCCTTGCAGGAAACCTCTCACACAAAGGCCACTTCCAGGCTATACTAAGAGACCTAGCATCGCCAAGCATGGTTTTGTTTATCTTTTGACTACAGATGGCAAAATAAGAGCTCTTTTAGACCAGATCTTTATGTTAGGGATTCTCAGAAAAGTGTGCAAATTTTTCCTGCTGTAGTTTTTATTTAGATGGCAAACGAGAGAGGCCACTCTAAGGAAATACGACCCTTGGTGATTAATATAGTGAATGGATTTGGACAGGTCTCAGTAGCTCGTTAGTGCAGATTGTCTTTTTCTAAATGTCAGGACATCACTGTTTTGTGTTGTTTAAAGGGCTTGGGTGAATTCTAGTTGTAACACTTTGTCTTTACTTTTTATACTTCGGAGAAGTTTGGAGGCCCAAAAATGTGAGCCTGTTTCCACCTTGACTGATGGTCAGAGAGTTTGGAGGTTGCTCAAAATTGTTGACAAGTGTAGTCACACTTCCTGACTCAGGATGTGATTACTTGGTTCTTTTGACATTAAGATGGCTCATACAGGTAGATCCATTCCATCCGCAAACATACTTCTGCTCCTTCTTTTGTAATAGGAGGTTACCTGGGAGAATGGCTGCTTCAGGATACTTGGTCTAGGGTGGCTTCACTGCCTAAACAACAGAATGCTAATGACTTGATGTCTCAAAGTGTTGAAGCAATTAACTGTTTGAGTTGTCCTTTGTATCATGTTAAGAAGTCTTTGTTGCTGTCTTCCCCCTTTTGTATTGGGGTATAAAAGTGTAGGGAAAATTGAATGTGGGCGATTTCAGTATTCACTGAATGCCCTTCCGGTAGTATTTTATGGTTTCTGTTTTATTATTTTATTCATGTTTTTCATACTCTTTACTTATATTTCTAATCTCCATGCCCCTACCCTGGCAAGTAGTATTTTTGTTGAGGCTGGTCCCAGACATAGACGTTTACATGGGTCCAGAGTATTGTTGGTGGATGGGTGTGTTCGTATTAATGAAGAATGGTGATGTGTGTTGAAGACCTGGTTGACTGGCTGGTGGGGATATGGTTTCAGTTTTCTGTTTGCTAGCTGATGCCAGGGGATGTCAATAGGAACACACATGCAGTGGCTATTAATCTGAAGGTTTGTCTTTATTCTTCTAGTAAACACCCCTGGTTGAGGGATCATTGCTTTTACCATTGTTTTCAGCCTGCCTGTGGGGCAGAGCTAGGTTGCAAGTCCGTTGTGAGAATTACCAGGTGATTTATTATTCATTGTGGAAGTAAAGATGATACAGGATAGGGCTGATTCCGCTCCAGCCTCCCCATGCCTTCTGCCCCATGCCGTCCATGTCTTTCAGAGTGGGAGAAGTCAGAAGATAACAAGTTGTAAGAACTGCTTTTTGCTTTTTTTTTTTTTTTTTTGAAGTTGGTGAAACTAAAATCTCTTAAGGAAAGGAAGAAAATGAGTGTTATAAAAGTATAAAAGTCAGGGTCATGGTCACAAGAGTGTCAGTAATAGTGACCCCTCGCCTTGAAATGGTGCCTCCTTCTACCAGGAGCTCTGTTCTGCGTGCCTTATGTGTATTAGCTCATGTAATTCTTATAATAACTCTGCCAGGCAGGCACGAGTTTTAATTTAATTTTACAGATGAAGGAAATGAGGGACGTGTAGTTAGTGCCTGTGGCCTTGAAGGTAGCAATGACAAGGCAGCAATGTCTGGTTCAGGCTGGGTTTTTAGCCAGTGTCCGGGAGGAGACAGATTGTGACTGAGGAGTGCACAGTGTGCTGGCCACTTCCTTGGAAAACAAAACAACACAGGAGGATCTTACTGTGATCTCACATGGTGGGAAATGAAAGGCAGCTCCAGGGAGCTTCATTATCCCTTCTAGGCATTGATCCTGTGAGATCCCACACTCTGGGCCTTCTTGCTCCTCCCTGCCCTGCCTCCTGATATCACCAGGTTGGTGATTAGATTTTAGCATGTACATTTTCTGGAGGCCACAAACACAGACCATGCCAGTGACTGAAAAAAAAATTCATAATTCAGTGTGTGTGTGTGATATCTGTATTATATATTTTTTTTTTTTTTTTTAAATTGTGATTGGGTGTATAAGATCCTAGGTTCCTTCACCATTCTTGGTGTTTGGTGAATGATGAACTCCACCACTGGGAACCATTTACCTGCTTCTAGAGAATCTACTCATGTATTTTCAGTGCAGACTGGACCCTATTTCTGTGGAGTACTCATATTATTTACCTCTTTAGACACACACACACACACACACACACACTCTTATTAAAGATTGGATTTGTCTTGGCCCAAAGTTTTAGGAGTTGACTCTAACTCAGAATAGAACCTAGGGTATATTTTTTTGGGTGTGTGTGATTAGAAAGTCCATCCAAAATTATATTTAAAATCAAAGTTTCCAGATATGCCTGGGGTCTACTCTTCATGTGTCCAAAGTGCATGACAATGGGAGGACGCCTCAGGGTAAGTTAAGCCAGGCTTGGGCTGGTGATGCGTTCAGAGAGACTCAGTGGAACAGGTGGTGTGTGTTGTCTTCGAGAGAGCCTGACTGCAGGTCGGTGTTGGCACAGGCACTGAAAGAGCTGCAGCTCGGAAACACTAGTGACTGTGATGAGCGCCTGCCCTCACACTTAATGCATTCCTAGTTCAAACTCAGAAACTGCCAGTGTTAGAAACTGAGCCATTCTAAAACTTCCCGAAGATTAACACTTCCCTTTGAGACTGCTCGTGGGACAGACTAGGGCTTAGTCATCTCAAACAGCGAATTTTTCTAAGAAGTGTTGACATGTCGGGTAAACATGATGACTGCTAACGTTATTTCCTTTCTGTATCCATTGTACTTTCATGTCCTTTCTTCTTTAAAGGTCTGACAATGTGCGTTTGCTTGGGTATGTGTTGGGGTATGCGTGTGTTCTTCGGGAACTGAGGTCAATTACTGGAAGTTGTGAGCTGCCTAGCGTGGGTGCTGGGAACCAAACTCAGGTCCTCTGCCTGAGGAGTACAAGCTCTGAACCACTGGGCATCTCACCCACCTCTCACGTTCTGTCTCTCAATGGAAACAGTTCTGAAGGTGTTAGCTGTTTTTTCCCATGTGTATCTCAGTGGTATTCCACTTTGGGTTTGCTGAGGTTACCCCTATATTTCCATCTAGCTGCTGGGAAGAACCCATAGACTCCATATTTCCCTTGATCCTGGTGGTTTGGATAATCCTTGCCTGACCCCTCCTTTTCCACCTAGTAAACTCAGGTATTCTCTGGACATCTGGGATTGGAGGATGTGGGAATTGAAAGCATGATGCTAGTTTGTTGTTATATGCTTTCTGCTAGGCCTACTCTGAGGGCATTAGTACCTGGGGAAACATTGGGATGATGGGTTATTTCTAGCTTTTCTTGAATTAAAATATTGCATTTTGTCTTATGGTTTTGGAGGTTGAACCTAGGCCCGTGCATGTTCTGGGCAAGTGTTCTGCCTTTGAGCTGCATGCCCATCCCTTGCATTTCTTTTTTATACTTATGTGTAGCATAAAGTTTACACACACATAAATACATGTGTGTATACACGTGTATGTTTGTGTCTTAGGGTTACTATTGCTATAATGAAACACCATAATCAAAAGCAACTTAGGGAATAAAGGAATTCTTTAGCTTATGTATCCTGAATCACAATTGAGAGGAGCCAAGGCCAGAACAGAACTCAGACTGGGCAGGAACCTAGAGGCAGGAGCTGATGCAGAGGCCACAGTGGGGTGTTGCTTACAGGCTTCTTCTTCATGGCTTGCTCAGCCTGATTTCTTATAGAATTCAGCATAACCAACCCAAGGGTGGCTC
The DNA here is from genome assembly GCA_028555095.1 of Dicrostonyx torquatus. NCBI lineage: Eukaryota > Metazoa > Chordata > Mammalia > Rodentia > Cricetidae > Dicrostonyx > Dicrostonyx torquatus. The sequence continues at coordinate 3,401,232 of JAQHUG010000108.1, forward strand.
CAGCCGCAGTGGAATGGATCCTCCAGTAGCAATCACTAATTATGGAAATGTTCTATTGGCTGGCCTTCAGCCAGCTTTCTTAGGAAAGTGTTTTCTCATTTGAGGTTTCTTCCTCTCAGATGATGCTGACTTGTGCCGAGTTGACATAAAAACTAGCCAGTATATGCTAACACAGAGAGGGTTGTTGTTGTTTGTAATCATTGGGCAAAGAGAGCATATTTTAAGGACGAGAGTAGAACCATTGCAGTGATGTGTACCCGGGAGGCTGTAATGGGAGGACTGCATGTTCAAGGTCAACTTAAGATACAGACTGAAACACTGTCTCAAGCAACCAAGCAATCAATCAAACAAAAGCACCCTGTGAATTAGTTTCTGAACCGGGTCTGCCGCACTTGCCTGCTATGCCTAAGGCCCTGGGTAAATTTCTCATTTACATTAGCGATTCTGTCACCTTTGGGAATTGGGTTATCGATGGTAAATATAGATCGTTCCTATTAATTGTCAAGTAAGATGCGGCACCAGAGATGCGATATCGCAAATGACCAGAAAGCCAGGGTTTCAGCTGGGGCTGATGTAAATTAACCACAGGTGTGGAAGCTGGCGGCTCATGATGGAGAGTGTGAATGTGATCAATGGCAGGCGTGTTTCATTTTGGAGAATGAATCTATCAAAATGAATCTGGGTGCAAAACTGTCCTAATTAATAATAACCCCCAATCAAGAGCCCTGAAATTCTGTTAGTGGACTGAATGCTTAATGATAGGAGATTAAAGTGTGTGTGTGGGGTGGGGTGGGGTGGGGTGGATCTGTGCTTTTTGGTTCCTGATAAAAAACTACTTGAGTTGTGGAAGCGTCTTCAAGCGGCAGAGATCATGTGGTCTTGACAGTACATGCATCCTGGACATAGGCCCATCTCTAGCCTCCCACCCGTGTCACCTCCTCTCGGAAGTATCATGGGAACATAAAGGAGAACTCCTGAGGGGTTTCTCCCCATTCTGGTAGTTGAGCCACAGGCCTGATTCTTCACCACTCCACCCTCCTTTTTAGTTGTCTCTCCAATACCTCCTGAGTCCTTCCTTAGATGCTGCTCCGTGTTCACTATACCAGGCCACAGCCCTCCCCTGATGCATGGGTGCCTGCACGGGGGCCTCCTCTGATGCATGGGTGCCCGTACCGGGACATTCACTCAAGGTAGGGAAAAGCTGTGATGAGCGTGCCCTCATGATGTTGTGCGTAGTCAGCGTTCCTTTGCCGTGATAAAATGCCCCAGATAATCACCTTCACAAGAGGAAAGGTTTATTTGGCCCCGAGTTTCATTCTGCACCTGTGCAGACTTGTCATGGCATGGTGCGTTATGATGGGAACATGGTGAGTGGGAGAGACCTGTTTTGCCTCTGTTGCTGGGATGAGGGAGAAAGAAAGGTCTCAGTCTCCCCTTTAAGGACATGCCCCATCACCTAATTTCTTTCCACTTGGCCTCTCCTACTGAGGAAGCCAACCCTCAGTCGGGCCACAGACTGGGAACCAAGTTTTTAATCCATGGGGTGTTGAAGAGCACATTTACAACCCATAATATAAAATATAATCGGAGGAAGAACGCAGTCTTTCTCATTGCACTCCCTTCTCGTTGACTGCAAATGTCTGGAAAGAGGCCAAGGAGAGGCAGCCCGGATGCAGGAACTATATGGGGCATGCCTCCAAGTGACCGTCTCAAGAATAATTTTCTGGGAAAAAAATTAGCATTTTTCTTGTAAGATGAGGCATCTCCCTCCATAATTTTACTGACAGTGTCTTAGTTTCCAGTAATACTGCATTGGTAGCATGATATCTGAGCGTTGCTCGCCTGTCCTGCCTTCTTCGGTGATTTAGAAAACAGATTGTGTTCTGCTGAGATGGACAATAGTTCTTTGTTCTCCAGTGTGAGTAGGAAGCTATGTGGGAGTGTATATGTTTAGTGTTCACACCTTTTCGTATAAAGTGAGAACTATTTGTGGCTCACTCTCTGTAACTTGGCTCTGGGACTAGGTATCTATTTATCTATTTATATACTTATATATGTATATATTATGCATGTGTGTATAGATGTATGTATTGCTTTGGCTTAAAAGTATAGAGATAACACTACAAGTGAATTCCAAAAGACCTATCTTCTTTTTGCTATTAGCATTATTATTTTTTGTTGTTTATATTTTGGGAGGACTCCTCAAGCTTCAAATCTAGTATCAGGATATACCCGTCCACTCATCCTTTATGAAGGAACTGCCATTTACAAGATGGCCCCTGATGTTTCACTGGTGAAAACACTACTTTTCGTTGAGGAGTCCACAAATCTACTGGGGAAGTAGATGATAAAATTGAAAGGTTGAAAAACTTTATAGGTGCCATGGTAGTTGAGTTGGAGAGCACCCGGTGAGAAGCATGGATCTCAGATAGTGTATGTGTTTGGACTTCAGGAGATGATGCTGAAGCCCACCATGAACCAGAGGAGTTGGCCAGATTTCCAGGAAAAAGTCACTGTAGGCAGACATTCACCAATGTGGCTGAGAGACTTACAATGTCTAGCTTGGGTGCTGCACGTATTATACCCATAGTGTAGCCATGGTCCACATCTGATGGCTTCCAGTTTGTCTACATTTCTTTGGATTTTGTTGTTCACTTACCCCTCATTTGGTAAACAAATTACATTTCAAGCAAATCTTGCAGTTAAGAGCTGCTAAGTTACGTGAGAAATGTGTTTACCTTTTTTTTCTTTTTTTTTAAAAGTGAGTTAGGTGCCATCCTCAGTACAGTCAGAGAAACCCTGTCTCGGAAAAACTAAAACAAAAGAAGAAAGGAAGGCAGGAAGAAAGAAAGAAAGTGACAGAGAGAAAGAGAGAAAGAGGGAAAGAAAGAAAGAAAGAGAGAAAGAAAGAAAGAAAGATTTAGATAGACAAGCTTTGAGTTTTTGAGTTAGTGGGGAATTTACAAATTTTGGGCGACTGCAGTTTATAGCCAGGGCAGTGGGTATTAGAGAAAGTAAGTGACTTCCCTGTATCACACAGCATGGGCTTGGAGGAACATTGTTTCATTGGTTCAGTGCTTTCCCCCAGACCTTGGTTAGACCTGTATAATCCGGTAGAGGGAGAAGGCCTTCCTGTGGAGACCTCTGGTGCATACCAGCACTACCGGTGATAGATGCCGAGATGATCCTCTTCTTTTGTTTTGTGTCAGCTCACTGTCTAGAGGGCTGACAAGGACTCGCGGATGATTGGGGTTGGAAAGTATATGGCCCAATTATAGACACCTATGGTCAGTGTGTGAGCTAGCACACTAGCTGTCCTAACCCTTGGGAATCCGGAGGAGCCAGGGATGGCAGCCAGCCTGGACGATGTAGTAGGACCCCATCTCAAAGCAACAAACCGAAGAGATATATAAGAGCTCATCTTTCTCCTTCTTTTGTTTATGGTTGAAAGAGTGTTTCATTTCATAGATCAAGTTAGCCCAGGATGGAAGGTAACCCTTCTGCTTTTATCACCCTAAGTTGGGGGATCATGGGTGTGTGCCACTCCAATTGGCTTTGAGGCTGTGTCATCAGGAGGCTTGCCACGTGGTTGTTTAGCTGTTTCTGGCAGAACTGGCAACTACTTACAAAGTATACGGCTTGTCTGACACAGTTACAAAGTAGTGAACACACCCCCGAAAGCAAGGTTGCATAAATCATTGTTCATATTTTATTTTTAACTTGATTGGACTTCCTCCCTCCCCGTTGAGTCTCGTGTTCTTGGCATAGGGTCAGCTGCCTTAGCAGCCTTGGGAATGAATGTCTATATGCCTGTGGGCAGATAATCGTTCCAACAAAACAAATGGGATAGCGTGTTGAACTGTTCCTCAGTTTGTTACTGTTGAAGCTTCGTTAGGGAAGTGACCTGATGAACGCTTTATGTAGGTTAGAAAGTCCCTTACATGGAATACAAAGGTTTAGGAATCCTTGGTTTCTTACGTTCCCATTGTGCTCAGGATAGAAGCATGCCACACAGTGGTTTTAAGTATGAGCTTGCCATTGTTAGTGCATGTGGTTTTTCTGTAATTTAAATTTTGTCCATTCCATATAGGTTTCAGACTAGTGGGATGCTGGACTAGGCATTGGAGACACAAGACATTGACTGCTGAGTCCCTGGTTTTTGGAGTGTCTCCCAGGGAAGCTTTGCTAGCAGGTCTGTGTAGTGAGGTATGTAGACCTTAACAGCCCAGAATGGAGCTGAGGAGATACAAAACGCCAGACACCTCATTATAAAACCAGAAAAGCTGGTCCTGGCCCAGTGGGTGGCATCACTTCGAACTCTTTGTGAAGGTGTTTTGAGATCAGGAGCTGATGAAAGTCTGGATGGTATTATGTGCAGAGGTGATCATCAAGGATTACCATGTTCCGGTGAGTCAACAGTTAAAACACGGGCCTCTTGTGGTGAGGGAGTGTGGTGTTGGGGTGGGGGCCACACGTGACTCTGAACCCGACAGTCTGAAGAGGGCTCTGCTTACCATTGAATCTGGTTCCATGCAGGGGTGGCGGGTTGGGAGAATGCATTGACACCATTGGGCACAGATAAAAGGAAAGGCCAGGGACAGGGAAGACGCGGAAGGAGGGAGTTGAATGGGCTGCCTGTGCGGGGTGTCTTTCTGTCCTGGTGGAGTCTGCTCTTCTCTGAAGCCTCACTAGCGAGTGAGGCGGTGACAGTGGAGTCGGGGTGGGGTTCCGTTCCAGTCTCTAACCTTTGTGGTTAAGATTTGCTTATTTAATTTATATTTGTATGTGTATGAGTGTTTTGCCTGCATACATGTATGTGAACCATGTGTGTATGTGGTGCCCATGGAGGCCAGAAGTGGATGTGGATCCCCTGGAACTGGAGTTATGGATGGTTGTGAGCTGCCATGTAGGTGCTGGGAACTGCACCAGGGTCCTTTGGAAGACCAGATAGTGCTCTTAGCCACTGAGCCATCTCTTCAGCCCTCGTCTGTAGTCCTTTTTTATTTAAAGTCTTAAGAATTCATTTGTGCTTCTGCCAGTGGACACTGGGCTCTTAGTCTTTCCTGACCTTCTTTTCTGGTTTCTATGTGGAATCCTTTATAATAACTACTTAAAAAATAGCAATCATGGATCAAAGTGGTCAGTCAGATCTTAGCCTTTTCGTGATCAACTGCAGCCATCCCCATTGTTACCTGTTTCCACTCCTTAAATACTGAGATTATCTATGCTGACAGTAGTGAACCCCTGAATACCACGGCCTTCAAACGTGGCCACTTTGCCGGGAAGTCACGATGCTGGTTTTGCATGTAGAAGACTGCTGCCTGGACTGTTGGGTCAGGTCACGTGACACACGGTTGCTACTAGGCCTGGGCTTCAATCCAGGGCTCTGGTGTAAGCCTGGAACTCTACTATGGCCTGTTGCCTTTGTTCTCTCAAGTTTCATCCTTGAACCTTTATGTTTCTGGCACAAATAAATGGGTCTTTGGTTGGACAAATAAAAAGGATTTTGATGGACCGCCAAACCACTTCAGTGGAGAGTTCTGAGGTTACAAAATATAAGCAGGTTATCTTCAGAGGTGTAGTCTGGTACTTAATTACGTTCAGTAATTAAGTAATCCACCGTGAGTCCCTCTCCTCAGCCAAATTATACATTAAATTCTAGAGAAGAGCCTCTCTGGTAGTTGGGCCTTAAATTGGGTTCCTGGGAGTGTACAATCTTCCTTATATTTTCTCTTTGACTGGTCCTGAGGCTGGGGACAGACACATGTTTTACCTTAAAACACCCTGGAGACTTCATTTTATTTTTTATGTCGTGCCATCTCTCCCCTACACGTTCTTCTTCCTGTCTTAGACAACTAATGTTTGCTTCCTGTAGGTAGACATACGCCAGGAGGGAGGGTGGTGCTGCTGTGACCGAATTCTTTCCGAAGACATCTTCCATAGTATACTATATCTGTTTTTTAAAAACCTAAGAAAAATTAGTTATCAAGGGAATGGAAAATACATTATAATTCTCCTACAAGAGTTAAAAGAGTCAACACAGAGGCATTCGTATAGAAGGAATCTGCCGATGTCAATGCGGAAGCCTGACTAAAGGTGCCCTGTGAGTTGAAGGATAGGATAGATTGACATTTCTCGGAGTCAAAGCAGGAGAGACATGTGGGAGAGACTTGGTCACGATTGCTTGTAGCTGTTGCTAAGTTATAAATGTGTGTTTGTGGCCCAGTCTGCTGCTCTTGGTGAGTCATCCTTGCAAATAAAAATCAGTTTATATGCATAGCGTACTGTATACAAATCCTAAGTGTGGCATTCCAAGAAGGAAGTTTCAGAAGCAAAATACATCTTAAACTTGGCAGTTCCAACCTACAGTTGTGCGTACTACTGTTAACGCAGCTCGTGGATTTGAATGTAGGTTATTGTATGGGTCAACAAACTTCTTCTCTGAAGGGCTAAATAGTAAATATTTTAGGGCTTGCAAGCATACGGACTCTGTCACAATTATCAACCCTGCCACTTCAGTGTGAAGGCAGCCAACACAGTATATGTAAAGTGAACACATGTGTCTGTTCCAGTGTAAAAGCAGACTGTGGGCTGCAGTTTGCTTGCTGCTGGAGTACTATTTCCTAGATATTTTGGGTTAAGCTTTTGTTAGATTTAATCTTTTCTTTGATTGATGAATCTATTGTATCTTCAGCATCTGAGATTCTCTCTTCCATCTCTTGTATTCTGCTGTTCATGCTTGCAATTGTAGTGTTTGCAGGTGTCCTCCAGGCTTTACTATTTGTTATAGGCCATAATTCTTTGCAGATATCACCAAGGACATTATCTTATTTAACAGTGTCCTCACCTGTCCACGAGAAACGAAAGTTTGGGTTTTTCTTCTTCTCCTTCTCCTCTTCTCTTTCTCCTCCTCCTTCTTCATTGCTGTTACTGAGATTGGTCCATATTGTGTTTCTCAAACCGGGCTTTAATCCCTGGGTTTAAGCTCCCTTCCTTTCTTAGCCGAGATATGACACATGACTATACAACCATGAACGGTTTATTTGAAAATATTTTAAGAATGATTTATTTTTGACTTCTAGAGAAATTTTTGTAAATAACTGTATTTCATCCCCAAATCCAAAGATTAAAATTTGTTAGGATTTTGAAAGCGCTCAGAGTCAGGAAGCCATTGTCCTGTTCTATACTTTGCCTCTCAATTTGTCCAGCAGTGGCGTGCCCAGGGTTTGTCACTCTCCCGACCCCTCTCAGTTTTCTAGGACGGTTGGTGCTCAGAACATGTGACTTCCTTTTTCTATAAAAAATATTTTATTTATTTCATTTCTATACATACAATCAAGAGACAGTTTAACTTAGAACCAATTAAGGGCATAAACTTTTAGAGTCAGAAAAATACGGTTTCTGGTTTTTACTACTTACTAAAATATGACCAACTTACTTAGAGCTGTCTGAACATAATATTTTTATGTATAAAAGAGTACTTGTGCTTTTGTCCGTATCTGTTGTAGTTGATAGGACTAAGTTGGATAACATAAATAACGTGGCTAACGAGTGCCAGAGACGAGGGACTCCTAGCAGCTCTTCATGGTGAAAGCTATTTATATTTCCTGTTTCATGAAAAAAAAACCCAAATCCCTGAGAGATGTTAAATGATGTCTGACGGTCACATGTAGTAGGCTGAGAAACTCAGCTTGCCTACTTCCAAGTCTGTGTTCTTATATGATACCTTGCTTTTTTAGGAAATTTTTACATGAAGACTGTAGTTTATTTGGGTAATATTGCCGGGTGGGTAGAACGCACAGCCATGGAAGTGTTTTGGGAAAGTTTTTGCAATTCAGTGTTTGCAAGCCACAGTTACTAGAATCCAAGGATACAGTTTTAACTTAGAAGTTGAGACTTGTCTTGATTTTGTTTTCCTGTTGCTTCGTTTCTGTACTGAGTCCCAGGAGCTTGCTTCCTTATAAGTACTTCTGGTGTTAGCCCGTCCTCAGGTCTGTTGTCCTTCGCGGACTTCTAAGAACCGATCGATCGTACTCTTTCAACTTCAAACCCATGACTGTTCTAAGTACCCAACGCTGGAATTAGAAAGCTGGGTTGGATCTCTCTCTCTCTCTTCTTCCTCATGGTTACCCTCCCTTCCTTCACGGGAGCATGGTTTAGAATTTATGGACTCGGGTTTTGTAGGACTCGGTTAGCTGCCAGTGGTTAAAACTCCATACTAAGGAAACATGTTGGCCAGACTTGTAAGAACAATACTTAGGTCTCAATCAAGTCTAGTTCAAGTTGTTGCAGTTTGTTATATAATTGTCTTATAGCGCTCATTTTAATTAGTACATGAGTCTTCAGTTTGCGTTACATTTTTGATGACTCAGGGTTTTGAATATAGCTCTTTTCCATCCCTGTCGTTTCTGCCCAGGTTGCTTCCTGACATGATGCTGATTTGTTGGCAAATAGGCTCTAAATGGGACATTTGAAGACTTAGATATTCAGAATTTGTCCAACCCAGGAACTCTTTATTTTACCACCCTTCCAATCTTTTTTTAAATTTTTATCTATTTAGTTTTTTTAGACATACTTCTTTTATTTCATGTGTATGAATGTTTTGCCTGCATGTATGTGTGTGCACCGCCTGTGTGCCTGGTGCGTGTGGATGTCAGAAGAAGGCATTGGAGCACCTGGAACAGGAGTTAGCGGTTGTTATAAACCACCGTGTGGGTGCTGGGAACTGAACCCTGGTCTTTTACAAGAGTGACAAGTGCTTTTAGCAACTGAGCCATCTCTTCAACCCCCTTACCAAATATTTTTCATATGTACATCCCACTTTTGGCTTCAATCTACAGGTCTCTAGATAGCCCAGTACATTTGGCAATTAATGGTGTTAAATTATCCTTAAATTTTAATTTTTTTTTATCCTGCAACTTTCGAGCCCTAGCAGTATCCAAATATTGTGAAGGAAAATGGAACAGAAGAATAATAGGTGATGTGCAGCTGGTTTTAAAGTGAATTTGGGAGAAATCCACTTTACAGTATAGAACTGCGCACAGCTTGAGACTTACAGTGCCAAGGAATTAGAATGAGCAAGACCTGAAACCCATAGAAGGCCCATCAGAGGCAGGGATGTGAACACCTTGGAAGGACCACAAAGAATCCCATGTGGTAAAGATAACAGGTCCTAGAGGCTGTAGTTTAAAAGGAGACCAGGTAAAGAAGCTCAGGGTGAGCACTCAGTAGCACAGAGAATTACAAGGATAATTAAATAAATAAGTAACTATCAGTATCAGTTTAGGCTTACTGCCTTGTTGATTTAAACCTCCCACTGATTGAGATCCATGGACTAAGACCCATGATCTTAGTCGTCTGACCACCGGTCAGAGTTTGGATGGTTTCGGCTACCGCACTCTGAAAACACGAGCGCATGAACTAACTTCCCCGTGAACCCATCTCATTTCCCTGGCCCCGCCAGCCCAGGGAAATACCGGCACTTCAACAGTTCATGGGAACTCAAGAGTCTGTGGAGCATTTTTCAGGTGCCCACTTGAGGAGCGACCGTCACCCCGACTTGGCCACATGATTGCTGGGAATGGCTGATCTACAGAGAGATCCTTTTTACTGCGTCTTATTTTAGGTGTGCCATTTATGTGTCTAGATTTTCTTTTCAACTTGATTGGGATCCTCGGTCCAAGCCTAAGCGAGGCATGGTGTCATAGCGTCTGTGTTTCTTCTCTCTTGAATTCCCGGGTAGGTGGAAGGTTTCCTTTTCCACATGGTTATTTAGGAATGCTGTATTGTGGGTTTGTTTTCTACTGAGATTTATTTACACAAGAGCTTTCTTGGCAAAGCATTCCTGGAGGTTAAAAATGGAGAACTTTTTTTCTGAGAGGAGCATGGGGTCTGGTACTTTAATGATTTGAATGGGAAAGTTTGATTCTAATAAAAATTTCCTCTTCCTTGAGCAAATGTTGATGTTTTTCATTTTCCAGGTCTTCCTAAAGGAAAAGGGAGTTTGGGTGGTTTTTGTTTTTTTGTGGGTTATCTGGAGCCCCTTCCCTTCCGATTTGTGCTCGGTCCCCACTATTGTTTTAGGAGTCTTTGAACTGTATTATCTACTACTATGACTGTTGCTGGAATATGGAGCAAACCCAGCAGTTTCTCAGTGGTTCTTCAAGGCTTAGTTAGTCTGGTGTACTGCTGTCTTTAGATGGGGAGGGAGACTTCATTTATCTATATTTTTTATTATTTATTTATTATCTTTATTTATTTATAATGTGCAGACTATTTTTTAAGTGCATAAAATCATATTCATAGCCATTTTCTTCTTTGAAACTTTCTCATGATGGTTTAGAGCGTGTGGCATCTGAGCGTCAAAGCAATCTGACTTTGAGTTACTAACCTCTTCCAGGGTTTGTGTGACTTACAAAAATATTTAAAGAGCAATGCAGCTCTCTGACCTCAACACATGCGCGTTAGCGTTTCAGATTTTCCATCCCTGCTACCCTTGCTAATGGGCTGTTGCTTCATGGTTCCAGGGGAGAAGCTTGTCAAGTCTGCTTCCTTTAGTCAATATAGTCAGAAATGCAGAGATGTCTGCTTAGCAGGCCTCTTTCTTCCTCCCTCTGCACCCCTGAATGTTGTGGACTAGTCTGGCCATAGGGAGCCTGCCTGCAGGGCAGGGGCGGTGAGATGGGGGAGAGTGGGGGACGGGACATACAGCTTTAGAAGATTTCAGGAGCCCCTCTCCTTCTGCCCCCTCCCTTTGAGCAGTAAGTCCCTCTCTGAAGGAGGACCTGGATGGGGTGTGCCCAGGAGCCGGCTTTAACTGTCACCTTGTTGGGTCTTCTCTGGACCTCACCGGGCAGTGTTGTCAGCCGTACAGCCTTTCCCAACAAATCACCTCTTTTAATGCCGTTTGACACAGATCAAATCTGCATGGTAAGTTCTCTGCCACAGTGTTGGTTTGTTGTTTTCTAATACAAGAAAGTTTGGGGGCAGCTGGCTAGTTCTTAGTTCTGGCATGGCCTGAATGGCAAGGTTTCTACTGGGTCATAGCTTCACACTCCTTAACTGTGGGCAAGCTGTTCAGATGCTGCCAGCATGTCCTTACCTAGAAAATGCTTCCACTCTCTTCCCACTGGGGCCACACTATTTCCATTTTTCTGTCTCACCTTTTCCACACATGAACCTGTTTATTTATTCAGAGACATGTTTTATGTACAAAGCACACATATCCACTGTTCTAAAACCGATGGGACATAATTAGACATCGTGGCTGGCAACTTGCTTCTCTCTGCACTTGATATATTGTGGGGTTTAAGTGCAGCGTAAGTTATCCTCCCTTAGTGTCCTTCATACGTAAAGTGGTGTTACGCAGCCCGCCTCCTTTGAGGGGTTAGCCTGTAATTTAAAGGGGCGGGGAGGGGGCAGACCTCTCACCTTAGGGAACCAAAAGAGCCTTGGTTGTTGATACTAGGCTCTTAGGGTTGTGACTCGGCTTTCAGGCCAGGTGGAGCTCGCTCTGGGCTGCTAGCTATGGCGGTATTAATTGTATCCATTCTTTCATTTCCGGTATTAATTGTATCCGTTCTTTCATTTCCTGGTGGTTGGTAGTTTGTAAATCCTGGCTTCCACCCTTTGAGGGGGTCTCAAGCTTCTTCTACCTGGGTGAAGTGGTGTGCGGTTGAGTTAGTTTTCAGAGGAAGTAATGACTAACAGGGGTGGCACTGAGACTCTGCTTTGTTTGTTTATTTGCAGGGTGGAGGAGTCCGTGGCTAGAGTTAATCACTGACTCTGTCACTCTCAATTATGAAACCTTGTGAAAAATGATTGGACTCGGTTGTTTCTCCATGTGGCCAAGGGTGGGAATCTGTAGAGGAGTTTTCAGATACCTTTCCTTGGGAATGCATATTTGTATTTTTAAAAATTATTTTGTAAAGTATTTTTTTGAAAGGTAGTATAATGGATGCATACAGGTTTTTAAAACTTTTTGTAATAATTTATTTATTTTCATTTTGTTTGCATTGGTTCTTTGCCTATATGTCTGTGTAAGGGTATAGGATCCCCTGGAAGTACAACTACAGATAATTGTGAGCTGCCATGTGGGTGATTGGACCCAGGTCCTCCGGAAGAGCATCCAGTTCTCTTAACCGCTGAGCCATCGCTTCAGCCCCACGATGCACACAGGTTTTAAAAGACACAAAAGAAGTGTGGGTTGAAAAATAAGTCTCTTCCGGTTTGTGAAGGACACTTGACCTTCTGATTCCCCACTGTTGCTATATTCTGAAGTTTTCTTTCAGCGCTTATATAACACACGTATATGCAGACTGTAGGCTTTTTCCTCACAATGGCAATGATGTGTGAGTTTTGTACTGAAGTAATGACTCTTCAATTTCTTCCATATATGTTAGTGCTGCGTTCCCTTTCAGTGGGTGTGTGGTAGTCTGTCGGAGGAGGATGTCACGTGCTTAGCCAGTGGCTTATTGATGCGCACGTAGGTTATGTCCAGCTTTCAGGCTCATGAACAGGGCTGCAGGGAATGGCCTCATGCGTGGTCTCAGACATGAGTAAAGGCAGCTGTAGGGCCCGCTCCTAGCAGAACCTCTGGATCAACGAGCATGCGCGTTTTAATTTTGGTAGCCATTTGTTGCCAGCTGTTCTGCTCATCTTAGGAAGTTTTAGGTTTCTCCACAGAGGTGTGCACACCCTTCCAGTCCTACACCTTTGCCAGTCACGGCGTAACTGACAAGCTGATGGGTGCAGACGTCAGGTTAGCATCACGTCATTGCCATCTTCTCATTTCAATTCACACTCAGCATCATTCCCTAGGTTTAAAAGCCATTGTGTTTCTGGTGCTGTTCCCTTCAAGTTTGTTTCTTTTGACCATTATCCTGTTATGCTCTTGATTTTTATTACCAAAATGCTGGTTTCTTACAAAAACACTGATGTTCATGGTCAGTTCAGAGCTTCCCTTTCTCCCCTTCTTCCCGTTTGTGCTGTCTGTATATTTCCTTGGTCATTTGCATAAGGTTAAATTGTTTTGTTTTGCTGATTATTAAACATTCCATGTAGTTAAATGTATTCATTCAACAAATATTTATTGAATTCCTTTCGCATATTAAGAGCGTGTTTTAAGTACCCAGCAGTACGGTAGGAGAGAAAACAGGCTCCAGTTTTGCTCTCTGAAACGTGGATTTTAGTGGAGGAGCTTGTAGCTAAAACATCAGGAGATTTGTAGACAAACCTCTACCGACAGTTGTTTTGTGGCTCCAGACATTTGTGTCAGTGACGCTAGTTCTCTGAGTGACAGATGACAAGACCCCTGTTCTGGCTCCGGCTGGGGTGATGTGTTTCTCTTAAAGGAGCTGGAATGCTAGGTATAATCCAACATAATTTCCCTCTAGGTGCTCCATCAATTAGTGTAAGGCTGACCTGCTGTAACCAAGGCACTGAAATACGCTGTGGTTCAAAGAACATAGACATTGACTTCTTTTCCTCACTTAGCAGTCCCAGGGAGAGCAAAACAGCTGGGCGGAAAAGCCCCTTTCCACCTGATGTTGCGTAACCAGGGTTCTTTCTGTCCCATTGGCCAGGAGTGTCGCTGAGGTTATTATCTGTGTGGACTTATCAGGTCCGGTCAGTGGCAAGAACAAAGAGGAAAGTTCAGGGCAAGTGTTAGAGCTTGTAGGTGTCGCTGAGGCATCACTGCAGCTTATGCTGTCGGTGAGAACTTAGACCTGTGGTCGCATCTAGCTGCAGGGAGGCCTGGGCAGCGACATCTCTGCCGGTCGCCTGCTACCCAAGGAGAAGGGAAGGAGGGATTTTAGAGGAAAATCAGCAACTGTCTCATTGGCTTCATATTTCCAGTGTCCCCCTGCTGTCACTACTTGGTCTTCTTGCAGAGTGGCACTGTAGTCAACTTATGAAATAGTTCCAATCATTTTTTTTTCATTGTTTATTTTCTCTGAAACTTTGCGCCCCCCCCCTTCTTTCACACGGTCTAATAGTATTGGTTCCAGGCTGCCCTTGAACTTGAGATCCTGAGTCTCAGCCTCCTTACTGCTAGGATTCTAGTTTTGGCTTTCCTTTGCAGTATGAATTTACCTATACCTTCTGGCCTATTTCTGAGATTCCACATAACTTCGTTAATTGATTCATTAATTCTAGGCAAATATGAGAACTCAAAACCATAATGTACTTTCTTGGGTGTGGAGTCTCCTTGTCTTGTTCCATTTTACAGGATTTCCATATTTCTTCTTTCGTGTGGCTTATGTGTTTTCAAAATACAAAAACTCAGGAGAGTCACATCTAGCCACTATGTCCCCATGTGAGAAAGAAAGTGGCTGGTCTCGCTGGGGTTTGCGCTGCACTTTGTCAGCAAGGGCTCATATGCTTATGGTGTTAATTCTGATGATCGTGTTGCATAGCCTCTTGGGGAAACACTGATCAGGAAGCTGGTTCTTCTGTGTCCTCTGACATCAGAAATGGACTTCACTGAAGCAGGTAGGAGGAGCAAGGACCAACTGATATGACATGGTGTTAATTTTATTTTAGTACGTGGTTTCTACTTACAATAAGGAAACTGGTACTTATGTTTCTATTGAAAATAAACTCAGATCCTGAAAGAAATAAACCTGGGCAGTTTGGCATACCAAATAAGATGCACCTTGCTTGTTACTGTGTGTGTATGAGTATGGTGTGTGTGTGTGTGTGTGTGTGTGTGTGTGTGTGTGTGTGTGTGAAACAACACATATTCAACTTTGATCTTGATCTTGACTGAGTTTTTTTTAACTGTAAAACTGTTTTACTCTTGAAGCATTGTTGTGTGACAAGACCTGCCCTGGTGACAGGAACACACGCAAGTCTACCCACAACAGACCAAAGTACAGATTATCACCAAAGTCCAGCTTGGTGAACCAATGAGTTTTATTGGGGTTACTTCTAGGAGAGTGGGTGAGGGGTTGCTTACAGGAGCAGCAATGACTCAAAGACAACTACACCACCAAGGTCCATGCCAGCATGGGTGACAGCTCCCGAATCTGGAGTGCACTACACAGCCTGCAGGCAGCTTGACAGGTTTGAGAGTGTCCTTTCCAAGGGATTCTGGTCCAGACCTCTTCCAGGCAGCTCGGCTGGTTTCTGTTTTGCAAGCAGCAGGTCTGGTCTCAGTGCTGTCTGCACGGTTCGGCTTGTCTGAGAGGTGTCTTTGCACTGCTTCCTTCCATCTGAGAGGCACTCTTAGCTTTTATGGCTTATTCTGTTAGGGAGGGGCCTAGTGACTCTGCTCAGTTTCAGAGACTTCCTGAAACTCTTTCGAGTCCTTTACCTTCCTGCTTAAGGAGCATCCCCTCAGTATGAAATGTTCCAACCTCAGAAGAAACTGTTAAGCATCTAGTTTAGTTAATTCTGGTAAAGTGAGAATTTTGTGACCTCCATACAGGTCAAGCACATGAAGTAGCTAACAGAGCAATAATTGTAGTTTTATCAAGGACGGGTCTGTGCTTAACAGTATGGTTTAGTTTGGCCCCTACATCTCCTGTCTGGTAAGGCTCTTAAACTTCAGGTTTTCCGTACAAGCTGGCTCTTTCTCCATATGTCTGATAAAGAACTTAGCCATTGGACTTCTAGTTCCTTTCTGGATAGAATTTGGTGACTGTATCTTTGTGCTTTGATTTTCTTTCAGTGGGAAATGGCATATTAATACCAGTCTGGACCCAGTTGCCCATTGCCAATGGGTAGACATGTTTTGAAGCTATTTTTTGTGGGAAGGACCTGGAATCATGAATAAAATATTTCTCACAAATATTTTCAATTTAAATTCAATTTCAGAGATTTTCCTGATTATATTCCACTATTCCTTCTCTAGCCTCCACAGTGAGGACTCTGGTCTATAGGAACACTGAGGAGTGACATTCTCGGCCATGGTTACTCATTTGATCAGTACTAGGCCTATGGCATTGCCTGTATGCCTCAATGCTACAACGGTACTGCTACTTGCCATTCTGAAAAACCAGCCCCCCCCGCCCCCGCCCCTTTATGTGTGCTGTTCTGGGTCTTCCTCCTTTCCTCAGGGAGAGATTGTTTATCATTGACAGTTTCAGAATTAAACACTGATTTGATTTTAGATTATATTGGAATAATTGAAACTTTGTTAGATGTGATGCTGGACTTGTAGATAAATTTAGAAGCAGCCATAACAATTAGGGAGCTAGTGGGAGAGATGATATAATGCTTGGGGTTCTCATTTGAACACCCCAAGAAGAAAACAGAAGACCAGAGGAGGTCAGTTTACATATCTTTAGAACTGGAGAGAAGGCTGTTGGCTTGTTTGTTTTCAAATTTTATTATTTATTTGTGTGTGTGTGGGGTGGGGGGTGGTTGAGAGGTAGCCATTGTTTTTCACAACAAATAGAATTAATTGTTTTCTACCCTGCAGGCTTTCTATCTCTATGTGTTTGGGTCATCATCTATTTTTAAAAATTCTCCTCACTGAATACAGTGCACTTAATTTTATTTTGAACATTGCTCTGTTTAGGTCAGTGAGTGGTTTCGATTGGGTGGCTCATCTTTTGGTTATATCCATTTTCTGGTCTCTTTCCCATGCATCCAGAACCCCCGCCCCCCCACCTCCGTGCACTCCCCTCCCCCCACTTCCCAACGCCTCCTTGTTTTCTGTTGTGGTTACTTAGATGCTAAACGGTTCAGCCTGTGCTCTGACCCTGGTACATGGCTCCTTTGCTTTCTCATGACCGTATTTATACTTTTGACGGATATATTTAAATGAACAGCTGCGCGTTTGTTGAGTCATTCCACAATTATCTGATTCTGCCGTAGCTGCTGGACTGGCAAAAGCCTATTTCAAGCTAAATTGTGAGAGAATTCCATTAATCACCGGCTCTTTGGGTGGGGGGAGGGAGTGGAGCAAGACCACTGTGAAAAAGTCCTTTTAAAGATTAATTAGTGAGTCCGTTATTTAGAGGACGTTGATCTAGTTGCAACTTAACGTGTCACTTTCAGAAACTGCACAGAGGTGTAAATAGCTATCAAAGGCTTAGCGATACCGGCCTGGTAGGCAAAGCTCTCTGAAATAACTGTTGTGCACTCTGCTCCTTACCACTGCTGATCTCAGCAAATAATGAGTCCTGGAGGGGTTCCTTTCCCATGGTGATCAGGGTTCCCCACTCAGGGCTCGAATTCATTGGCTAAGTGTTTTGTCTTGAGCTTCCTGAATAGATTACACTGGCTACAGAAGACGCCGCGTCTTTCTTTTTTCTCTTCTCAAGTAGACTAATTGCAACTGTAACCTCTGATCGAGTCTTTGGCTTCCATGAGCTGGATCCATTTTCATCTTGACACCTCCCCTTGGTTCTTTCTGAGGTTATTAATAGGCATGGAAGCATGGCTTTCTGAATAGCGTCAATAACTGTTTGAAGACTTGGGGAGGGGGAGATGATAGGTCAATTTCTGACTTGTAGGAGCTGTACTTTCAAGCTACCAACGTTGTTCTAGAGTCACTAGGGATGGCTCTGGGACATATCAGCTGGTGTCTGCAACAAGAGATCCAAGCAGGCCTTTCCAAATGGGCTATTGTCTGCCAGGAGCTGTCTGGTGCACCCAGAGTCTGCCAGCGCCTTTCTGTCTGGCTGCTTCTCTTGGATGGTACTCTGGAAAGCTGAAATCCAAGTTAGAAGTGATGTCTTTTAATTGATCTCAAATACTCAGTTGCTTCTCAATTAAATTGAGGTCGCAGAGCCCCTCCCGCTCCCAGGTCACTTCCTTGCCGAGCCAAGCAGTATCTGACTGACACTTCACTCTCCTTTCCCCACCCAATCCAAATGCCACGTAGACTAACGATTCAAACTAATGTTTTAGTGACTCTTGAGTGCCTGGTTGCTGCAGGGGGATGCCAGAATTCAGGCATGGAGTCAGACAACTTGCGTGGTGTTTGCATGTGTTGGGGGAGGTGGGCACACAGTGAAAATACAATAAGAAGTTCATGGTGAATTTTCCTCCCAAGTCAATGGTTTGGGACGGGTATTGATAGCTAGGGCGTGTAACACTTAGGGCCGAGTAGGAAGCCGCAACGCGGGAGTGGGCTTGGAGTGTGAGGGACCCAAGTGTGAGAAGGAAGGTGGAGCAGTGAGAATATAAAAGGTGTTTCTTCTCACCTCCACAGAAATATACCGCAGTGAGAGAGGAGAGAGAAAAAAAAGCAGGAGGGAGAGAGAAAGGGATGGTAAAGGAAAGACATGGAGAGAGAGAGAGAGAGAATATGTGAATGTGGTTTTGAATTGTGTCCCTTCCCACATCTAATACCCATTTCACCACCAGTATTGTCAGTTGATCCTGCCAGCCTTAACATTTCTCTAGGTACGTGCTTTATATATACTGCAAGCACTTAGGAAGCTGAGTCAGGATGGCCCCAAGTTCCAGGACAGCCTCAGCTTCAGCTATCTAATAAGTACCAGGCCAGCTTGGGTTATTCGATCTTTCCTCACAAGACCAAGTAAGAAAGCAAGCCATAGAAACAGCACCGTCGCGTGTGATGGTAGGTGTCTGTTCTCCAGATGTTGGTGGGATGGAAGGGTCTGCACAACCAGAAATAAGAAAGAGACCATGTCTCACTGAGGACTAGGGGTGGAAGTGGGATTTCAAGTGGACCCCGAGACCCAAATGTAAGTGTTTTCTTGGAGGAAATAAGGAAGTCCTTCTTACCCTTAGATAACAGAAGAAAAGTTCCAGTACACCTTTCAGACTAAAGGGAGAGGGGGTGGGACTCCAGAACAGGTAGGAGGTGAAGGCATCCTGCTCACAACAAAGCTGGAGAGCTGTGGCTGTGTGATCCAGAAGGAAGGGAAAGGAGAATACGGAACATTCTCCATGACCAAAGAAAGCCTGGTTTGGAGGGACTGGAGGGACGGCTCAGTGCCTGCTTTGGAAGCCTAAGACCTTGGCTTGAAATTCCCATACTGTGTAGAAAGCCAGAAGCAGTGGTCTCTGAGCCTAGCCCTGAGGTGCGGCCGAGGCAGGCAGATCCCTTGGGCTTGCTGGTCAGCCAGCCCATGCTGAGTTTCAGGTTCAAAGAACCTGTCTCAGAAAATAAAGTCGGGGGAGGGGGCTGGAGAGATGGCTCAGAGGTTAAGAGCACTGACTATTCCAGAGGTCCTGAGTTCAATTCCCAGCAACCACATGGTGGCTCACAATCATCTATAATGAGATCTGGTGCCCTCTTCTGGTCTGTAGGCACACATGCAGACAGAACACTGTATACATAATAAATAAATAAATCTTTTTTAAAAAAAGAAAATAAAGTGGGGAGTTATCATAGAAGATAAACAATGCAGGCATCTGGCTTCCATGTGCATGTGCACATCCATGTTCCTGTCCCCCCACAAGCATGTCTTCACACAATCACGCGACCATGCCCACAGGTCTTATGCATGAATACAAGTGGAAAGGAAGAAGTAGTACTTTCTGAGCTGTCAGAAAGGCATGTGGCAGGAAACCAAACTGCTGGAGTCTCAGGGATAGCTGAGTTCTCATTTGTATCAGGGAGAGCAAAGTCTTTTGTGTACAAGTAAAGTAAATTTAAAAGTAAAGCAGTAAAAGCTAGTTCCTTGTTCCATGGCAGCCTGTGCTAAACCCTTCATTTACTTTTCCTTCAGTTGCCACCCCTCCCCCAATTTACAGATCACTGTTATCTGGAGTGCCTCTGCCACAGCTGGAATGTTCATAGGGTTACCCCTTCAAAACCCTCTCTTTCCTGAATGATCTCTGATTATTTCCTCTTACCACAGGAGGAACAGATCCAGGGTCTGGTTTTCAGTTCTACAGGACTTGTCCAAGGAGCCATTTGTATTCATCTGTGGCAAAAGATCGAGTTACATGCTAATATTCCGAAGGAAACACCCTACCAGAAACCCTGGCAGTGGAGTCTGTATAAAACTGAGCCCTGGCAACGTGCAGACTGCCAGTTCAGAGTGTGGTGTTAAAAATATTTTACAGGTCGTTTGTGAACTGAAGAGAAGACCCTGCCTTAACTTATATGGTATGATGGCTTCAGTTTGGCCTCTCTTTGTGGCTACCACTGACAGCGCATGTCTCTCTCACTTTTCCCAAAGGCCCAAGTGTTTTGGAGGAAGCTGCCCTTGGGTAGCTCCTTTTCTCTTGGGCCATGGTGCCTATTTTTACATTATCCAATTGGTCAGAATGGCTGGGTTTAGTCCTAGTGGGGGTTGTTATAAGTATGCCTTCCTTTCAATGTTTCATTTAAAAATATGTATTACTGGATTTACTTTGTCCTCAGATAAACCTTATACTAATTTCCACATTTATTTTGAGGTGTGAATTATGAGAGAATTGGTGAATGAATTAAGGGTGGACGGGAACATGAACACACTTGCAAGAAAGTTTTTTTTTTTTTTTTTTTCCAAAATAACTTCTTCGACATTGAAATTTTTCTTCTGGAAGACAGGGGGCATGAGGGGAGACTATTGGAGGTTACAGAGTGTGTAAAACTAATTTTGACTATAGAGAAATGGAGAGAGGGCATAATTGAAAGGTGACTCGCCTTGACTCAAAGATTGTTCTCCTAGGAAAAGCTGAAGGTGGATGGAGCTGAGATTGATTAGTTTGGATTAAGTGTTGATGGGAAAACTGGATTGATGATTAGTGCCTGATAGGTTGGCCGTTTCAGGATATGGGTTAGTTAAGTCAGGACAGCGATTGGACAAATGGTCTTAGGTTGAGCTCAAGTGCTTGGATAGTTACCTGTACCCATCCATTTTTCTTATTTGTGAAAGATCACTATGAATATCATAAATGTTTTAGGAAGAAATTCATGTGTCTTTATAACTAGACAGAGAGCTAGGCATATTACCTGGGTGCAGTGCTCCTGTGGTGAGGATGACCTGATGTTGGCTTATCAGCATTTTTCTTTGCTTCGTCCTGGCTTTTGTGTTAACTAGAATTTTATTTCACTGAATTCGTTCTTACATTGTAGAAGACACTGCACCTGTCATGGTGGAAAAAGCCATCATGGAATGGTAATGGAAGAACCCTTAAGAGTGGCGAACAGGATTAGAGTAAAGTTGACTTCTCCTGGATGGCATCAGAGTCATTCAAAGCAGTGATGAGTGTTTATTGACTGTCTTTCAAGGCAACATTTTAACTCAAAGATTGTTAAAAATAAAACAGTGTCAAGAAATTCCCTTTTCAGTAAGACTCAGTGAGTCGTAGATGGGCCAACTAAATGAATTTGGGCAGGCAGGCCAGATAAAAGATACTTCCATCGAATATTATGATTGTTTTCCTTATATAGAAAGCAAATCGCTTACTTTGCAGAACCCAGGGTCCTTTATTGCCTACCATAGTTTTACATTACATTATCTCTAGGAGTTCTGAAAGTTGAATACAGACGGCCATTATGCATTCATTACTCTGTGACCAGTATCAAAATGATATTTTTGGTAGTAGACTTCAGAGGATGTGTGTGTTTTTTATTTTCCCCAATCCCAAATATAACATTGTGATGAACGAAAAGGACTACTGAACTTGACCTGAACCCACTCATGTTAAAAGTTGAGGTAAACACTTACTCTTTAGCTAGTGTCTCCCAGATCTAGAAATGGAGTGTGAAAAGTATCATGGTGTTAGGAAAGTGGTTCTGTTCTGCCCTGTGATCCTCTCTTTTTAAAGGAGAGAAAGTGGCAATGTTCTCCCTCCCTGAGGATAGCCATGAGACATTGTAAGAGATGGCGCTGATCCAAAGAGGGTCTCTCTCTGTGTCTGAAGCATTAGGAGTAGTTGCTAGCAATGGAGGAATGAGCCAAGGGTAGGAAGGGGATAGACAAACACACACACACACACACACACACAC